>JAAEAF010000299.1:0-303221 GCA_011037195.1 Triatoma infestans
GTATTTTGTAATTTATTGTGTATAACAATAAATTGGTGTTTTTTTTTATTGAAGTTTAGAGTATTTTATCTATACGAACCTTATTGTCAGATTCGAAAGTAGAATATTAAGTTTGAGGTTCCTTCCTTCGTTTTGGCGATGTAGTGTTCTTACTTTCACTCACTCACACTCTTTCTACCGCTCTCACACACACTACAAAAAGCACATATACATATATATTTTTCGTACTCAACGGACCAGAACATGTATTTCCGGTGAAAACTCAATTTCAAAAATTTCCAACGCTCGCAAAACTTCCTCATACATGCACAGAAAGAGTAAAAATTATTTCAGAGTCAGTCGTAAATCGTCCATCAATTAATATTACTTGCATTTTTAAATCACCCAAATGGATGGGAAATTCTCCTGAAAATTACGAAATTTCAAAAATCACATTACAATTACTTTCTCTAATTTTAAATGTGACAAATCCCTGAAACGTATATTACAAGTTTGTTTTGTCAAAATAATTTAATGATAAGAGACACCTGATTATTATTATAAGCATTGACATGACCACTGCAAAAATGTTTCACCATGGAAGAATATTATGATAATGTTACACGGTATTAAAAGAATGTTTTGCACACACTGGTGACAAGATATATTATCACCACTGATGTAGATGATAATAATGAAAGATGGTATGACAATAAAAAAAAAAATAGGAGGAGTATCATTTGTAGAAGTAATAACAACAATCGTGCCTGAACAGTATAGAGAGAGTGGAATGGTGGAAGATTTGAGGCTGTAGCTATGGTAACATTGACCTCCCCAGTGGGCCGCCAGCAGCGAGGCTGCTCGCTGGACCACATGCAGCACAGCTCGCTACTGTCGGTCACCGCTCCCTTTTACAAAGCTCTCTCAACCTTTTAGCACTTCAGCCAACGGCCCGACCTACAGGCGCCTTCTAACCTATTTCCTACCGCTGTTTTTTTTTTTTTTATTTATTTAGATAAATAAATTTAAACCCATTTATTTTTGACATAACTAGGCCACTGGTATTGTCGCCGATTCTTGTAATTACCATTGCTGAACACCGTATTTAGACAGAGAGACTTTCACTTTTTTGGTCACTCCTTTTTATTTAAATCATTCGTATCAATCAACATATATATATTTTTAAAAAATTTTAATAATTTCTTATAAATGTTCACATATCGACTTTTTACTATCTCTTATTGCTGTAAGAGGAAGTATTGCGTTCGTGTCGTCGATATCGAATTTTCACAGGAAATTCACGTTTTCAGGATTTCTGAGTATGAAAAATGGTTTTTAGAAAATAGTCTGTCTGTGTGTGTTGTGAATGTATGTGTAGCTCAAAGTGGAAAAAAAAAATCGCAGAAAGTTCAAACTTTATATTCCGTTTGAGTATAATAATTGGATCTGTCTGGAAGTCATATCTGTCAGTATTCCTCAGCTAATCCAACTTGGTCATTAAAAACGTTTTTACAATGGACAAATCAGTTTAAACACAATATGCAAAAACTGAACAATGGTAAATGACATTACTTTAATATAACAGGCCTACATTGTACCTATGTATTCATTAAATAGTATGAAAAACAAATCTGCTACGATTTTAATTCAATGACCTAAAGACCAATATCAGATTTTTTATTTAGGTCTGACCGACCGTAGGCGAACGGAATAAGCCGAATTAAGTCGAGTATATTATCAAAGCAAGTCACTTTTTGAACATCTATATTTTTTTTTATCTGAAACCATAACCTCAGTGTAGAAAAAGAAAAAAATACTCTCTTCCGTTACTTCGATCAGCTGGACCATTTGTACTATCTTTACCGGCCCCCTGAGTTTATTCACTTGAGAGTTTTAAAAACTACCATCTCTTTGTTGTAGAATGTTACTTTCTCTCTTACTGTTCCTTACAAGAGGAAGTATTGCGATCGGACCAAATTTTCGAAAGAGTTTTCACCGGAAATACATGTTTTTATGCCTCCTGAGTTCGAAAAAAAAAATGGTTTTAGTGAATACCCTATAACTATATATATAATTTCAAAAACGAAAAATTGCAGGAAGTTTAAAACTGATAGTCCGTTTAAGTTATCACCTTAACCCATTACCTCATCTGACACGACGGTTTAGGTCAAAGTCCATCAAACCGGAAGTGCGACTTTACGGAATGATTTTTGTCACTTTTGCACGATTTTCTTTAAACTACGTAAATTTAACAATAATATAATTGTCTATCACTTTTTTTTTTTGAAACATTTCTCCAAGAAAATTGATTTATGGGAAGTTGTAGGGGAAAAGCAACAACGCTAAGCTTTCCTCTAAGGTACCACGTCAATACCAACATACTCCTATGATTCTACTAACTATAATAAATATTGAAGTATTATAGTGAAGTATTATAGAAGTAATATTGAAGAATAACAAGTTTTGAAGGAAATCTGTAAACGGAAGTATAGCTTTTCACAATAGATTTTGAGTTATTGGAATTCTATTTTTCGGCCATCATTTTCCTTAAACATGGAATGCTAACTGTACAGTACTTAACCCTTTTATTTTGAAACATTTTTCTGGGTAAATCCATTTTAGGGGTTTTTAAGGAAGTATTTTAATTTTTCCTTTTTTTTTTCATTCATTTAATTTGCTGGACTGTTCATATTATTTTGTAAATTTCTTTATTTTTATATCTATTTAATGTTAAGAGATTTTATTCCAAGAATAAAATAATTTTTCCACTTCTTCTTCCCTTTCTACCTCTGTGTGAATAAAATATCTCAAAAGCGAAAAATCGCAGGAAACTTAAGACTTGGTATTCAGTATTGGTAGTACAACCGGAACTGACGCGAAAGTTTCGGGAAAGATTAATTAACCGGAAGTGGCCGGAAGTGTGATTTGTTTCAGTTTTTCGCGATGTTTTTTTCAAAAACGGCTCCAATGATTTTCTTTTAACAAGCACACTGTCCTACATACAGAAATACCCTATCACTTTTATTTCATATATTTTCCCGGGAAACAATACCAATTCATAGCAATATTTGGTTGTGCCGCCTATAGAATATTAATGGGCATTAGAAATATTGCAAGAATTCCAAATTTTTGCAACTTCTGAGGTTTTTTTTTTTTGGAATTTTCTCGAAAACGACTATATTAATTTCCTTTAAACTTGAAATATTAACTCTGCACAAATCTAGTACTATCACTTTTATTTGGAATATATTTTCGAAATAATTGATTTTTATCAGTTCTGCGGAATGGTATAATGTTATATGGGTTTGATTGAATGTAATTGGAGCTCTCTTCTCTTAAGAGGCAATCATTGGCTATCTATACCTGCCTGAATACGTATTTATCTCCAACACTAACTCGTTATTTTCGAGGGTCATTCAATACGTAACGAGACAAATCGCTGTAGCTCAGAAACAGTTTGTTTAATCAATATAAAACTTTGGCTACTTTTCAACATAGTCCCCAGCAACATTTATACACTTGTCCTATCGTTCTTCTAATTTGTGTATGACTCAGGCATAAAATTCTTTAGGTTGATCTCGAAGCCATTTTTTCACCTGATTTTTTAAATTCTTCATTGGATTGAAAATGTTTCCATCCACGTAGCGCCTGCCTCTCTTTATGGGGTCCAAACAAATGGTAGTCCGATGGGGCAAGGTTGGGGCTGTAGGGGGGGATGTGGAAGGATTTCCTACCCCACTTTTTGAAATGTTTTTTGAGTATACTGTGCTTTGTGTGGGCGTTGTCATAAAGCAAAATCACGTCTTTAGTCAAGAGTCCACGATGTTTCGTACGAATGGCAGGCCCTTACTTTTGTTTGTTTGAGCATATCACTGTAATACTGGCTTGTTGATGGTTCGTTGATCTTCGAGTTCATGCGAGATTCGAGGGAGGAAGTTGCAACTTCAACCGACCGTCCACTTCGTTGCTCATCATGGACACTTACAGGGCCACTTGTAAACTGTTCTACCCACTTGTAAACATTCAAACGGTTCAAACAATTATTCCCGTACACTTTCAACATTCTTTCGTAGGTATCACTATCTTTCCTCAGAAAATAAAAATCTATTCATTGAGCGTTGTTCTTCCGAGGTGCAATGCTCGGGCGGATTCGCCATTGTTATCTGAATAAATTTGGGATTATGCTTACTAAATACTCTCGAACAGC
Organism: Triatoma infestans; assembly: GCA_011037195.1. Lineage (NCBI taxonomy): Eukaryota > Metazoa > Arthropoda > Insecta > Hemiptera > Reduviidae > Triatoma > Triatoma infestans. The sequence goes on from JAAEAF010000299.1 coordinate 4,187, forward strand.
TGATGAGAAACTTAGTACAAGGATACCAACTTGAGGTACTGAAACTATTGCATCCATTAAACAAACCGTTTCTTAGGTACAGCGTTTGGTCTCTCGTTACTTATTGAATGACCCTCCACGAATATTATGACAAACATTTGAAGTTAACATTAAATTTTTCATTTTAGATATAATTGTAAACAGCCCAGTGTTTGTTGCACTAGAAAGTAAAAAATAGAATACATTTGAAAATTCTTCCTGTTTGCTTGTTTAATGAAATAATGTAAGATTGGTGCAGGTCGTTGCCCTGAAAGAACATCTCCTGTCCAATAACAACATGCCGGATATTCTAGTAGAAGTTTTGAAAGTTTATAAATTTAAATTAAACTATTTTAAAGTTTCCCATTAATATCAATAGCTGTTGTACTGTATATTAGATAAAAGATAAAAGTTTGATGTCAAGTAAGCATCAAAAAGAAAATTAATGTTACATTTAGTGCGATATGTGGTAGCCACCACAAACAGGATACACTAATAAAGAGATTGAGTATAATCACATACAATGTGTATGGTGAGATGTGTGCTATATAACAAGTGTAGAAGATCTTAAAGACCAACTTCTTAACATCTGTCTTACTATTAAGTGGTCATTCCAGCCCCCACCACCAAACACCACCACATCACAGGGTACTTATTATTTTTAATCTTCATTATATCAATAAGGTAAATATCTTCTCTAATTGTGCGAATTTTTTTATTAATTGTTTCTTATTTTTAAAGAAATGTTGAACCCCTTTCTAGAGAAACCAGGCTACAACAAATGAATTATTCACACAATTTTCTCTTACTTACAATTAATATAATTTAATTAATATATGCCTTTTAAAATTGTTATTTTTACAAACATTTAGATGGGCTTGCCATGTCTGCCTGAGTGAATAGTAGGGAGCGGTCCACTGTCTTTAGTTACAAGCTTGTAGTGGTAGTTTCTAATTGGCAGGTCCCCAGAACCTCCCTAATTTTAGTTTTTTGGGGGGGAAAATTCATAAATAAAAATTATAGAATTATATGTGTGCCATGAGCATTCCCAAAGTTTAAAGAAAAGCGTTGTGGCCTTTTTCAAGGAAGTTTCAAAAAATATCGAAAAAACCTCTACTGTAAAGTAGCACTTTTTCTGATGACAATTGATTTTCTTCAAATTTGGAATTCTAACACTAATTCTAATGTATATTAATAAAGATTATATAGGAGATAAAACCACATATTGCACTGATTTGTTACTTTAGATTAAAACATAACGCTAATGTTCCCTGAGAACTCGCCAAAAAATCAATTTTCCCAGGACAATGTTTCAAGGTAAAGTGATCAGTATTTGAGTCTAGACAGTATACGAAGTTTAATGAAAATCGATGAAAAATTTTTCGAATAAAATGCGAAAACCTGAAGAAAAAAATTCAGTAAAATCGTAGTACCGGTATGGATTTTGCCCGAAACTTTAATCATGTTAGATGTGGTTTGAAGTTTCTGCAATTTTTCGTTTTTATAAATATTTTGTTATCTACCTGGTTCGTTTGTAGGTTGGCACTTGTCTCCAAGCAAATGAGAAAAATTTGAAATTCAAGCAAATTTGCCATATATAACTGTAAATTATATATATCTAAAAAGAAGTAGAAAGTCGTGTTGAGTGTTTTACATCAGCATTTTTTTGTTTTATATCAAAACGGAATATCAAGTTTAAATTTTAAGGATAACTCGTTGCATCTAGAATACGTAATATATACGTTACATCTACAATAAGATCGTGGTTATTAAAAGTATATCTGTTTGTATGCTTGAGTATGAAAGGTGAGTGAACGCGATTAGGGTTAAGTATTATGGGATTGGTTGGAATATCGAGTACACCATCCCATTTGTACATAGTATGTATTTATTTTCTGTATATAGTGTAAGTATACGAGTATTTTAGGTTTAATATATTAGGTTAAGTATATAGGGGTGCGAGGAATATCAAGTACACACCACCCACCGTATGAATGTTGGTCTGGTACTTAGTGTGAATGAGTCGCGTTAGGTTTTAAAGCTAATTGTACGAATGTATTTATTGGCGTGTTTGTATTTATTTGCATGAATGGAGTAGGTTAGATCTGTGAATGAATGTTTGAGGCACTAAGTATGTAGTCAGTTCTATAACGCATAAGCATGCATATATGGCTGAATGATAACATGTCAATGCGAAGAAGAAAAAATCTATTAATTAGAAATCAAAAAATCTTCCCTCTAATATTAACAGTTTTCAGACTGTTGTGGTTGGTTTCTCAGAGCTGGAAAGCATCAGAGATATTTTCCATGATAGCCTGCTTCTTTCTTTTGTGGTCATTGACCGATTTCGGGCGTTCGCCATCATCAGGATGTTTTATCAGCAGTGTGATAAGATAGACTTGCACAGAGCAAATCTATGTTATCATACGGTTTTGACAAAAACATCCTGATGATAAGCGAAAACCCGAAACCGGTCGGTGACTACCAAAAGAAGTAGGCTATCACGGAAAATATCTCAATTTTTTAGACTGTAATAGGATGGGAAGAGAGGGATCTAAATCAAAGAGAGAGAGACACAAAATTGAGAGTCTCATTCGCTACTTAGGCCAGACAAGAGTGGGAGATTCTGTTTAAATACAGCTGCGCTAGCCTTACAAGGGACAGTCTTTAGAACAGTTTATACAGCACTTATAACGCGTCAGCAACCAACTACTACTTTTCTCTTCACTCATTCTAAGTCTCTCGCTAACATTTACTACAACAATTCATGTAAAGTCCTGGCAGTTTGTGTTACTTTCTCATTATACAGTGTTCAGCATTATTTCCAGTTTATTTAATTGTCATCCCCAATTCTCTCCTTCTCCATACCTATATTAAAAAGCCTGATAAACAGTTTGTTTCTTACTACTTAATCTTTTTTAATTTTTTCTTTTTTAATTTAAAAATTCAATTCATCATGGCTCAACTGAGAGGCCTGTGCCGCAGACTTATAATTTCCAAAATGATTACAAAACAATAATGAAATATATTTAACTAAAAGTAGTTACATTATTATGATGCATCATCATACCATATGTTTCACATTAACTTTTTTAATGTTTATTCTTTTATTAACCACATGTTAAAAAAAGTTGTTAACAACTGTAATTATCCATTGAACATGCTGTAATGGGGTATATATATAATATATATATATATATATATAAGTAATAAAACTTCAAGATACTATGGTAATTAAAAATTATAAGGGCGTTAATAATAAAGAAATTTAAAAAAAAAACGAACGATTTACATTAAAATACTGTAATAAATAAAGTTTAAACGACTGTAAATAGAATGTTATTTAATATAAAACTTAACCCTTTATAAATAACTTTATACATTAAAAAAAAAATGTTATTTACCATTTTACTTGAATAGACTAAATAATACTTTAACTGTAACAATTAGTTCACTTGAATTATTCCATTGTTCACTTTTATTATTATAGCGTTCTACATTATTTATCAATAAATTCCATAAATATTATAATCACAATATAAAACACAAATCTGTTGTGAAAATACTCGCATGCCTTTTTCTTATAGCAGTTAGTATAATTATAAAAAAAGAATTTACAGTTTTTTTAAATTTATGATTTTTTTTTTCATTTGCCCATTAAACTTAGAGGTGTGAGCGGGTAGGTGACCTGCTCTGAGGCAAAGTTTCAATATTACTTTATAACCAAAAAAAGACAGCTCCAACAACATTGTACGAATAAATTTAAATTTTAAGATATCGAATAAAAGTGATGCGTTTAAACTGGCATGTTATACAGAATTCCAAAAAAAATGTTACAGCCGTTTCCGAAAAAATTCAAAAACTCAAAAACCTATTCTGCACTTCAAAAATCGCATTTCCAGTTAATCAATTTTTTTAAAATTTGGAAGCTTAACATGGCTGTTCCTCCCAGAAAATCTCAAAAATCAATTTTCCTGAAAAAATGTTTCAAATAAAAGTCATAGGTATTTAAGTATGTAAATACAAAGTTTAAACAAAATCCTTGGAGTCAACTTCAAGAAAATTAAGAAAACAAAAAAAAACTTCTTTAACGTCCACACTTCCGATTGATGAATTTTGACCAAAACTTTATTGCCACATTGCTGTAGTAACCCTTAACGGAATTCTGCAATCTTTTTTTTTTTTTGTTTTAGAGTTATTTCGTTTACAGAAACATATACAGACCATCCACATATTTGTCATAATCAGAGGACCTCAAATATGTGTTTCAGGTAAAAGAGCAATTTTAAAAATTTTGACACAATTATTTGTAACACTTACAAATAAGAGAAAGTAATAAATTAAATCAAATTAATTAGTTTTACTAATTCAAAATCCAATGATAAAGCCAGAAAAAACACAAATCTTCAATAAAAAATCATAAGGCACAAATCCCTCGAACATGCATTAATCGAACTTATTTATCGATGGCCAAAGACCGTCCAAGTAGCAACCGATAATTTGAGGTGAGACCATTTACGCCTTTAGTTTTTAAAAAAAAAAAAAAAATAATCTCAAGAAAGAAATGCTGACTTTGAGTACTGAAGAACAACAGAATCAGCCATTATCTTCATCTCTTCAAGATCACTTTTATAAGAGCTGAAGCATTCGGCCTAATCTATAATAAGCTTTTCATGCTCACGATTTTATGCCATGTATGGATTATCTATTCTTTTATTCCTATAGAAGACATATAGAGAAAATGGTTATGAAAAATTCTTTGCCAACTGCAAGTTCTATTGTGGCTCCCCTGCGTGTTCCAAATTTGTCGTCTCTGAATGGAGACGACCAGAGAGGCGTTAGGAAATAAGCATTGTAGATTTAAGTGTTTAGGTACGCTACCACACAATAGTAGCACTCAACAACAACTATTTTCAGAATACAACCGCGAGAACCAACCTTTGTGGTGGTTGTTGTTGAAAATGATGAACACACAAACTGATGTATAGTATACCCTATATTCTATCATTTCCTTAATGAATGCATATGAAGGGTAGAGTGATTGAGCGAAGGGTGATGATGTTGATACAATGAGGACTGTAACATTGGTAACGGTTGTTGATATGAGTCGTTTGAACGGCGAACTCTTGTTTTCCAACGGTAGTGTGCTGATGTTGAATAGTGAATAAGAGAGATCAGACGAACTGGCACTTTACTCACAATTTATATTTTACGATTTATTGAGTAAGGAATATATTGTGGTTAGAGAGACCGAGCGAAAATAATGATGTTGGTAACATGAGTTCAGTCAAAATATCTTGGAACATCGAAATGAGTGCGCTAGAAGCGATGCACATATTTTGCACATGGTTATTGTTTATTCTTGCATGGCATAATGTATTTTATATTTAAATAACTTTAAAGAAAGAAATATCTTTTGTTAACATTGCATTTTTCCACAGTATTTTGTGTATGTAACCTCCCAGTATATAACTCAGCAACTTAGTAGTGGGTGGGGTTAAATGATGTCACAGCTACTGGAAAGCCTGGCGCTTTAGGTACCACAACTAAGTTGCCGAGCTATTCATAGTATTTTGAACCTTTCTGTACTCGATGACTTTCATATTCTTTCGATCAAAATCGGAATGTCCTCAAGGCTGATCTTTACTCAAGTTTATCTGACGACTGATTCATTAAGCCTTCAGATTATAGGGTTTTTTATTCAGTTTCTTCCACAGCTTCTAGGCGGGAGATCCGCTTTCGAAGTTGAAGCTCATTTTCCAAAACATTGTAATGGTCGTGATGAGGATGGTAATGCACGGTTGACGTGTTGTTGCGATGTGGTTGCTGTTCCAACTATTGTTAGCACTAGAAGTTGATCTGGCAACTGGTATAAGAGCCTACAGATTTCGGATTTTTATCCCAGTTGCTTCTCGCAAACCAAGACAACTTTTAGAGAGAAAACTGGCTGTCGAAGCTGCAGCTCATTCGCCAATACATTGCAGTGGTTGTGGCAAAGGAGGTAAAACACAGTTGAGGTACGAGGCAGCTGAGCCTGAAATTGAAACTAATGTATCCAGCTTTTGTGTGACTAATTTACTGGCTTTATTCTATTACAATGTACCCCATAAATGCTGATCTTGGAATTGGGTTCGGATATCTGAAGAGTTGCCAAGACCTCTGAGACAAGTGGTATATTTATTTCCCAATATAGGAGCAAAAACATGTTCAAACATTAACTGTTGGATTCATTTTCGCCCAAGGAGAAACAAGGTATATTGTGGGCAACTATCTTCTAAAAAAAAAGATCGGCCCTGCCATTTACCGAAATCAAATTTTTAGCCCTAAAGAACAGTATATTTTTTTAACGGATAACAAAATTATACCCTATTCTGCAGCTTAAGTTGATTTAGTACTTAAAGCTCCAAATCGTCTAGATGGTATGTAATGGTCTGCTATTTTCCGGTATTCTTTCCATTACATTTTATAAGGATATATCTTGTAGTGAAACATCTAATCCGATTAACGTGTTATGTAAATGAAATTTAGATCGAAAAAAATAAGAAAATAAACACACGAATGCAATATTATTTTGTATACTTATTTATTCGTTTTTATTAGGTCATTCGTGTTAGTAAATATGGTGGTCTGCTAGTGGCAGTAAGTACATCTAAGTGAGCCACACCCAAACAGTGGGCACGGCACTTCATGTCCCATTATATATATTATGTATATCCTATATAAATTTTAATAACTTCATAATAAATGAAATTTAATATTTTCAGAGAAATAGTTATTAGATTAAATAATAAAAAAGTTAAAACGAAATCATCTTTAATAACTGTAAACTTTCCAAACGCCAATCAAAATACCATGAATATTATGTTTTTATTAAATTCTTTACTGGGACTTCAATAAACAATTCATTTTTTATTATTTATTATTAACGTATTTCAATATAATATAAAAATTACAACAAAAAAAAAGAATCGATTCATTTAAACAATAAATAAATAAAATACAAAAACGCATTTCCCTTTGAACGACTAAACTAAGAAGAATGTGAAGCAATAAAACATAAAATTAATAAAATTTTATTAGACAATATTTGCACATTATAAAATACTGTCATAAAAATGTATTATTAGTCATAATATTTCTTCTTCTTTTTTATATGTTTTTTTTTTTTACAATAGTTGAATAATATGACAATTAATCCACTAAAATCAGTGCTTAAAATTGTAGTTTTAATCTCTGGAATTAAATAAACCGTGTTGCTATTATTCAATGAAATGAAATTTAAGAATGATATGAAATTGCTGAAGAAATTAACATTAAAGTAAAGAAAAAGTTCTTAAACATTTGTTTTAAAAAAATTTTTAAAATTAATTTTGCCAAAAAATTAAATATCAGAAAACATAATATAATTTTGCTTAATTTTAATCAAATGTTTACAATCTTTCTGAAAGTAATCTCCCTTTTCGATGGACCATTCTCTTAGAGATTATCCTATATGTCTTGCCAGTTTCTTCTATACCTTTTTTTTTTTTTTTTTTAATAGTTTTACCATTGTAGAAAAAATAAAATCTGGTGTGAAACACTCACACAACTTTCTCTTAATCCACTTTTCAAAATTATAATTGACAAATTTTAAGTTTGTGTACCAACTTTGATGATGTAATTCATTGGAGTTCGTCGAAAACTGAAAAAAAAAAAAGTTCAGTAAAAGTGCACTTTCCGTTTACTTATTTTTTTGAAACTCAGAATTTTGGCCATTTTATTTATTCCTAATTAATTTTGTTTGAATGGTAGAATTGTATAATCAACTATGATAGCACTTTAGAGGAAAACCTAACCCCACCTTCCCCTAAAAGTGCCCTTAAATGCATTTTCCTGGAGAAATGTTTTAAATAAAAGTTGTAGATCTTTGTATGTGTAGTTGATATACCAAGTTTGAAGAAAATTGTTTGAGCCATTTTTGAGAAAATTGCAAGAAAGTAAAAAAAAAAATACCAGAAAACTGAGCAAAAACGCACTTCCGATTTTTTCAAACTAGGAATTTCAACAACACATTTAATTCTAATTAATATTGTTTAGATGATAGAATTGTATAGTAAAAACTAAAATATCATTTTAGAGGACAAACCGGCAACCCCCTCCCCTAAAAGTGCCCTTAAATGCAAGAAATGTTTTAAATAAAAATTGTAGATCTTTGTATGTGTAGTTGACATTACAAGTTTAAAGAAAATCGTTGGAACCATTTTTGAGAAAATTGCAAAAAAAAATTTTCGAAATCCATTCAGGAAGTCGAGGAATTTTGACCGCTGGCCTACTGTCGGAACCCATGGTGATACCCAAACGGAATATCAAGTTTGAACTTTCTGCGATTTTTTGTTCTTGAGCTATGCTGTTCACATACACACACACAGACACACACATACACAGACCATTTGCTAAAAACCACTTTTTTGAACTCAGGGGACCTCCAAACGGATATTTCGAGTGAAAACTCGATATCGAAATTTGGCACGATTACAATATTTCCTCTTACGGAAACAAAACAAGCGTGTGTAAATTTAACATGAAAGTCAGAAAAGAATAGCGGTACATTAGGTGTCATCAAAATTTGAACTAAACTAAACTAAAAGTATTTATAAATTCAGTATCTCCTAAAAATAAAATGAATTCTTTTATTGATGTAATTCTTTGATAACAACGACTGGCTATTATGTTGAATACAACTGATTGTATCCAATTGATGTTTCAATAAACATTCAATAAAAAATAAAAATAAAAATCTGTTTTTTATTGACAACACTACAAGAGTTACAGTCACGCGAGACGCTGAGTTAGTTGAATGGCGTTTACCACTAGAATTTTATAGCCGAATACCAATTCGCAACTAAATTATAAAGAGATAGAATTGTAAACTATATAAGACAATTAAAAACAAACCTAAACAAATCTGAATAATATAAATTGGTCAAAGTCCCAAAAGCGGAATTGTGACTGTGTTTTTTCGTTTTTGTTATGGGTGGTACAACCATATATTATACTGAAGTGGTACATTAGAGGAAAACGAAGAAAGAAAGAATGTTACTAGTTTCCCCAGAACTCCACAACAAATCATTTTTCTGGGAAAAAGTGATAGGCATTTCCCTATCGTGTAGATAGTATACGAAGTTTAAAGGAAATCGTTGGAGCTATTTTGGTGAACATCGCGAAAAATTAAAGAAAGAAAAAAAACATTCAGTAAAAATGCGCACCTCCAGTAGTTGGATTTCGACTGAAACCTTCGTTTTCAGATATCGTATAGTACTAAGTTTGATTTCCTGCTACTTCTCATTTTTGAGATCTTCTGCGCGCGCCCACACACACAAAGACCATTTGCTAAAAACATTTTGTTCGAGGGGCTTTTCAAAATCTGTATTTCTGTGAAAATTGCATTCATCAATATTCTCATTGCAATAAAAGAAAGTAAACAAGAATCTAAGATATAAATACAATTATTATTATATTTTGTAACAGATTCTTAAGCATCCGCGGATTTTAGTGGCAGACGAAGATCATGGGAACCAATCACTATTTGATAAGGGAGACTGTACTTTGATGTTGGTAAAAAATACAGGTTTTCTATAATAGAATACAATAGAATAGAAAGCTTTATTTACATTTTATAAAAAGAAAATACAAATACAAACAATAAAAACTGATAGCTATTGATAGGCAGGCATGGTTGAGGTTGTATACCGTCAACCTAGAGTTCATCATACAAAATACTTTAACTCCCCCCTTTAACTTGAAAATGACCTTCATAAGGCTGAAATTGTTAAAGCATCGGATATATAGCGACCATCTCCAAAATCAGTAATTAGATGTTTATATAATGAATGGAAATGGAGGAATGGTACGAAGATTGCGCTTTAAGTACCATATTTTCCTTGAAATTACTTTTAAAACAAGCCACCACAGTTTTTGAATTAACGCCTGCATAATCCAAGCTCACACTTAGGTTACTAAATAACTGCAATTTCATTGTCCCAGTATATTCTATGCTTTATAACTTCCTCAACTAATATTTTGGACCGTCTATCTTCCAGCAAAGCTAAAACTTTCTTTATATAATTCAAGTGCAACTCTAACGTATAACAAAAAATTAGATAAAAATTTGACTCAAGATATAAAATGTAATGGGACGCATTTACTGGCAAAACAACTTTCTGACAAAAATAAATTAAACTTTTCTATTTTTTTAAAACTGAGAAAAGCCCCCCCAAGCCTGCCCTGCATAGCAAATGATAGTTCTTACCGCAGCATTAAATACATTTATTTTGTTGGAAATAGGAGTGTCTGTTTTTTCATCAAATTAGAATATGTGTACTATTTAATGCGAATTTCCCATTTTCCAATTTAGCTGAAAAATGTTTTTTAAAATTTAAAAGAGGTGTAAGACCAAATTGTTATACCAACTTCTTATACTCGGTATAACAATTTGGAATACAGACGAATCCAAAACTCCAACTGGGGTCAGAGTCGGAGGCCTAAAGTTAAGATTAAGGCCAGCCTAGGGAAGTACGCCACGGTCTTTCAGGCTGAAGTTGTGACGTTACAACTCTGCTCTAAGGAGATTATAAGGCAAGGCGTAGTGGGTAGAAGAGTGGCCCATATACACCGACAGTCAGGCAGCCCTGAAGGCACTTTCTTCACACCAAATAGTCTCAAGACTGGTGTGGGATATCCTATTTGCCCTAACCGAGGTGGGTACTCGGAACAAACTGACAATCGCCATGTGGGGTTTCTGGGCAATGAAAGGGCGGATGCCCTAGCGAGGGAGGGTTCGCAGGATACCTTTATAGGCCCCGAACTCTTCTGCGGCTTGTCCAGGAGCCTTACTCAAACTTCTATCAAAGGTTGGATAGAAGAACAGCATCTGCTTTGGTGGGAGAGAACACCAGGAAACTTGCAGATATCTGCAAGGCAGAGGAGGAAATCCCCGCGCACATCCTCTGTGAGTACGCCGGTCTGGCGGGGACAAGTTTCTTCAATTGGGGACAGGCAATCCCGAAGCTATGAGCTTCATGACGGAGCCGCTCTCAGCTTTGCTAGGTCTGATTAGGAGGGCAAAGCTGGGGATTGGGCTATAATTTATGGTGATCCACAATAGACCTCGTCTGGTAGATCGCAGTGGTCTAAGGCTCGCCCCCCCCCCCTAATATAATCTAATCTACTACTGGCAGTTTGTAGAACTTCCGTTCCCATTTCCCATTTCTGGCAAGCTTTCCTCCATCTCGAAACACTATTACTTTTGTTTTTTCTAAATTTACAGTTAAATTCCACATTTCACAGTACCGAACAATTTCATCGATCATTATTAACTGAAGTGTTTTAGGGTCTGCAGCTAATAAAACCACATTCATCTGCATACATCAGACAACGATCAGTAACCCCCATCCCCCACTCTGATGCCTTCGTTGATAAATTCAGAGAAATAATTAAAAAAAAACTCTGAGCAGAGTGGGAGACAACAAGCATCCCTGCCTAACGCCAACAGACGTTCCAAAAGGATCCCCTAACTTGTCCAAACAGAAGCTTCTAGAAGTTTTCTATAATTTACCAGTTAATTAGTCGTATAGAAAAGAGATGTCAGATTGCTTCAAAAACAAAAACAAAAAAAAACTGAATTATGCTAAAGCGAACGTTCATCGCCCTCTGAAACAATAGCCATTATAAACCACTTTTTTTTTTCCTTGAGAATGAATTGTACGCCCATTATTATAATATACCTTATATACAATGCGATATAATAAAAGTAAACTGGTCTATAAGAGATCATTTTTTTAAGAAGATTTGTTTTTCCTACAATAAGATATTAAAAAGTTTCAACAGCCGCCACATATCTTACAGCATCTCTTCATCCTTATTTATCAATTCTATTTAATACAATAACAACATTAATGAATTAAAAAATAATAACCTTACGACTGCGCAATAATTTCTAATCAACTACAAAAATGAACTAATTATATATATATATATGTGTGTGTGTAATTATTAAATAAATAAATAAATAAATGAGTAACATCTTATATACCAATTATTTTATTTTATTTCTCATTTTGGTATAATTAATAAACTTATGTTGCTAAAAACAACATGAAGGGAGCAGAACAACATTGTTGCAGATGTTAAATTAAGAAAGGCCATTTTCTATGTGATCACCGATTACACAATTCATATTAGTTAATAGTTACTGTTGTTTGCTGTATGTATGTCAGTCCAGGAAGAACAAAATATTAATTACACCTATATATTATTTGTTATTATAAAATTAACCTTAGTTATATACAGTATTGTCATGTTACAGTTTGGCAACTCTACTAAAAACGAAGTCCTTGGAGTCAGTTATATATTTCCACCAAATTCTATAAATATAATGACATATTTCTAAAACAGCTGGTATTTCTTTTAATTATATTATATTGTTGTGTCTGTATAGAAATAAATAACAATAAAAAGAAAAACTTCCGTTTCTAAATAAAAACTGTAATACACATACTTTTTACTTACCACAAAATCATATTTAATTTATGGTAGTAGTTCGAAACAACTAAAAACTATAGCAATTTTCTAGGATATAAAACAAAACACATAACTTCTATTAGAGAATAAATACAGCCAAATTTATTTCAACATTTAATGTGCAGGTTTTGAAATTATCAGAATCCCCTCATAAGTAATTCCCTTTTACAAATTATAAGAAGACACGGGGTTATGGAAATGAATATCAATTTGCAAATTATGGGTTATAATAGAAACTGTACATGCCTCAACCATTACATTCATTTTACATGTTGTTAAGGAATAAGCGTATTATAAAAACTGCTAGATTAAACAAAATTTGGTGAGATTAGGGGGTAAAGTATGCTGTAATTGAATATTATTAAAACAAATTTATTTCAGTCTAGTACAAAATTTTGCGAAACTTACATAAAACATATTACAAAAAGACCTTTTAAGGAGTACTTAGATGTCAGCACTTATGTTAATTAGAGAGTATACTTGGATTTATACAGTCAGAAGAAATTTCTGGTCAACAATTAATATATCAATGTCTAACCGGAATAATCTCATCAACACAAGACAATTACGACATTATGATGCCTTCGAATTCCATTTCGATCTTAGTGCTGACGCAGAATTATTAAGAGGAGAGAAACCCTTATTGCACACGCTTGAAACATTAACAATCGGAAAAGCGACAAGCTAAGCAATCGACCACCCCTCATCATTTGGCATGCCCTAAGGGGACTTTTAACATCTGCCATACAGGGAAAAGATTTACATTGTTTATAAACCTAAATGCCTTCGGGCGACCCAGGCGGAGCATCAAATAACTAGAATGTACATAATTTTACATTACTAGAGAATCCCATAATTAAATTCTCTTACCCGTGCAATCTCCTACTGAGGATCTTATCAAATTTTTGAAATTGTGTTTATTGCCAGAAATACACGTTTTCCTGAATTCGAAACAAAAATTGTTTTTAATAACAGAGCTTCTCAAAGTGGGGAGGGGGCATAAAATTTCGGTTGGGGAACCGCGAACAAACGAGATACAATCAAGTTACGAAATAATTTCTGTAGACAAAAACGCTCATGATGTTCGAGCAACTAAGTGGTTAATGACTGTAAACTGATATCTTTATCAGACCGGGGATCAGTTACCAGTACGACAGTTAATTTAATTAAAACTTTCTTTAAAGCACCAGTTTATGTTGGAGGGGGTACAGTGCACCGGAAGCAGCAGATAACTGTTGAGAAACCAGATTTCGGCCCATACAAATAAAGTAGGGAAGACTGGCTAGTTCATACTAAGTGATAGCTAGAGAAAGGCTTTTAAACAATGATGACAAGCTAGGAAGCCAAGAGAGGCGAATCAAATTCTATGTGAGATCACCGGAGGATGTCGTGAAACTCTTCCAAAATATGGAAAGCAATGACGCCTCGAGGCTCTAGATCGGAAAGAATGGAACAAACTAACTGAGATCCCACATGTATATAAACACACTGCTGAGAAGAAAAGAATCGTAAAGAAAAATACTAAAAACTGAAAGTGGAGAACTTAGAAATATAATGTCACAGTCTACAAGTATAAAAATAAAAACCGTTTATGAGACCAAGTGTTTACTGTAGGTAAAAGCTAACGGTAAATTCACCCAAAACTCTCTCTGACCATAAAGAAGAATTCATCTCAGAAGTAATGGCTATTTATCTTCTAGCAAAGAGAAGGAAAAGACTATGGACATTCATGGGCAAACATATTATACAAGAAATACTTTCTCCAAATAGCCTAGCAAAGGAAATACTATTCACCCAAAAAGGAAGTATTAAATGGATTTACAAGGATCTATATCCTGTTGAAATAAAATGGCCACCTATAGCAGATGTAGCATAGCCAATAGAGAAAATTTATACATGTAACCCTACACTGTAAATGGTTCCAGGGCATGCACAAATTACAGAATTGTTAGTATAATTATGGAATGATGCCGAAATGTTAACGTATCTTGTTACACTGCATTACTATGCAAGCAGACTAATTTACAAGGGATATTAATTACAACAGAGATGTAATTAAATCCCTATTGTTCGTTTTAAACGTCCTACCTTTGAAATTAAATTTTTAAGCATCATTTTCAGATTTTTCTCTTTATCCAAATTTTTTAAGTATAAATAACAAATTCTCTTCTAACTTACAACTTAGTATCTTTATAAAAAATAAGTTAACATGGTAAAGATGAGAAACCATGCTTTTTTAATCATTAATTCTTAAGAGGAGGAACTGTCTTACAATGTGATTACCCTGAGAAACATACTGGCTAACAAACCGGATACAAAGCTTTCAATCCCCCCAAAAAACTTAAAATGGCAGATTGTATGTTAAGTCTAACGTCCAGTGTTCATCCAGAATCTGCCAAAAACAAAAATCCGGTAAATTATTTTAAATAAAAGTGATAAATAAGCAACTCAAGTTAAAAAAAAAAAAAAAATTGAAACAGTTCCCGAGAACATTAGAAAGAACTGAAAAAAAAAAAAATCATTGCACTTCCGGTTAAACAACTATCCTTTAAACTTGGTTAGCACATGATGTGACCCTCACGGGTTGGTAGAACAATCTGTTATCTTGACCCACAAAAAAAAAAAAAAAAAATGAAGTTGTTGAAAAAAATATAATGTTTAATTAATAAAAAAATATTACGAAGCAGCAGTAGTGATAAACATTTACAGGTACTCGAATTCACGTCTTGTGACTGAAAAAAAAAACGCGGAAGAAAGCTCGATGAACTGGAACGTGGTTGTGGTCGGTCACGTGACTCCGTGACCCTGGCGGACAAAATTGTTTATTTACGGATGTGGGGGACATATCTCCTAATTGAAACAGATTTTTTTTCAACTATATCCAAGTTTCCTAGAATTAATGTGCATATTTTATAGTTTACGGCAAAATTTTTTGTCAAAATTTAATGAAACTACATTTGAGACATTTTCAGTGGTAGCCTGCTTCAATTTGTGGTCATCGACCGGTTTCGGGCGTTCGCCCATCTTCAGATTGCGTTTTTCAGAAAGTGTATAAACTCAGGGTGTGCAGGCATGGGGCTTTCTCAGTTTTAAAGAAATAGAAAAGTTAAATTTATTTTTTGTTAGAAAGTTGTTTTGCCTGCTAGTAAATGCGCCCCATTACATCTTGAGTCAAATTTTTATCCGATTTTTCGTTATACGTTAGAGTTGCACGTAAATTATATAAAGAAAGTTTTAGCTTTGCCGGAAGGTAGACGGTCCTAAATATTAGCTGAGGAAGTTATAAAGCATGAATATCCTGGCACAATGAAAACTTGCAGTTATTTAGTAACCTAAATGTGAGCTTGATACAGGCGTTAATTCAGAAACTGTGGTAGCTTGTTTTAAAAGGTATCAGAGACATTTTCCGTGGTAGCCTCATTCATTTTGTGGTCATCGACCGGTTTATGCATTAGTTGGACAGTGTGATAACACAGACTTGCACAGAGCAAATTCAGTTTTTACACTCTGCGTATATAAATTGAATTTGCTTTGAGCAAATCTGTGTTATCACACTGTCTGACAAACGCATCCTGAAGATGGGCGAACGCCCGAAACCGGTCGATGACCACAAAATGAAGCAGGCTTCCACGGAAAATGTCTCTGATGCTTTCCAGCTCTGCGGAACCAACCTCCACAGAAACTACATTTTTTTTATATGGCTTGAAAATATAAATCAATTGTTACCCACATGGTGAACCACTCTCCACGGCATTCAATGTGTTAAGAAAAACTGAACTATTCACTTACTGATAATTAGAAAATTAAAGAGAAGAATCATCGTAATTATGGAGCAACAGTTCCAACAGTACTGATCAATTTGATTAAGAATAGATCAATGTTCTCTCAACTGAAAACTGTTGAAACACGCAGCAGTGTTTTATATCTCACGTGATTTGTTAAGAATATAATACAAAATGAGCTTAATATCTTTGCCCTCTTACAAAACTACCGAAGTAATATTGTAATTTTCAAATGAGAATTTTTACAATACTATAGACAACCTATTTATTATAATTAGGGAATTTATAAAAAATAAAATGTCAGGGCAGCTAAGTAAAAAGAAAAAAAAAAGGAAAAAAAAAAACAGGCTCGACCAGTCATGAGTAATTCCCTGATCAATAATGTGCATGTGACTTGCAAATTTATTCTGAATAAAATATACACCATGCACAATTATTTACAACGTTCCATTTTTTTTAATTAATGCGTGGGTGTTGTTCTAATTAGTTTGTTCAAATCATATTAAATTTTAATGATAATTATTTATATTGAAATATACTTTTAACAAATTTTTATAAATTTATTAAAACAAACAAAAAATCTGGTGTGATACACTCATACGAGTTTCTCATATTGCTATTTAAGTATTAATAATTGATTAATTTCCGGTATTTTATCCGTCGTAGCATGCGTATTGGTTTTGTTCCTGACCGGTTTCGGATATTCATCCATCGTCAGAGCAAATTCACCAACTTCGTGTAGAGAGTTCACTTCAACGAAATGTTTCTGTTACACTCACACTTGTTGGTTGTATATCTGTGGGAAGGTTATAAGGTTATATTACTAGTGAGTGTGTGTGTTTCATGACAAAGTGGAATTATTATAAATTGTGATTGGACATTAGAAAATAGTGTATAATAAATTAGCATGTTTTGAAAAATACTTTATAATTAAATTTTAATAGTGATGTTGAGCATGTCCAGTGCTTCACTAAGCCACCCCTATTAGGGGGGGGGGATAAGTTATTTCAGGAGTAAACTGTACTAATAAGAATAGATTTTTTTTTTTTTTTCTTTATATAGAAATTTACAATCTGTATAGTTCTATATACAATAAGTAAATGAGAAGAGAGAGGGTATAGAGGCGTGAAAAGTGGGAGGAGAGAAACTACCCAGTGGTAGCACTCTCTACGGGATACCAGTCACTGATCAGTCCCGAAGGAAATCTCGGGGCCACTGGCGGTTCAGTCGGCGAGGTGGATTGTCAGGGATGGTAGTAGAAGCAAGAGACTGTACGAAGGGATTAGGGCAGTGTGGTATTTGTGGTATTTTGTCTTGGCAAGTTGTTGTACGAAAGGGATGTTAAGGTCATTGTGGAGAGTGAGGTTAGTAACGTAAAAAGGAGCGTCAACTATCTGTCTGAGTAGTTTGGATTGAAATGTTTGTATGGTCCGTATGTTGGTCGGTTTGGCTGAACCCCCCAGCTCTAGTCCGTAAGTCCACATAGGTTTGATTATGGTGTTATATATTAGTCTCTTCAGTTCAGTTGGTAATTTAGACCGTCGTCCGAGAAGTCGGTAAAGAAGTTTGGCACGTTTAGTCATGGCTTGTCTTTTAAGTCGTGTGTGTGGGTTCCACGTGAGTCGTTTGTCTATGAAAAGCCCAAGGTAGCGCACCAGATCTGTAGAGGGAAGTGCGTTGTTGTTGTAGAAGATAGGAGGACAAGAGCCCCGCCGGAGAGTAAACGTGGCGTGTTGACATTTCTGAGGGTTCATTTTTATTTTCCATTTCTTTGCCCATGATTCTATTTTTTGTAAATGTGACTGTAATTTGTGTGAAGCTGATGCTGGGTTTGAACTGGTAGCTAGAATTGCTGTGTCGTCTGCATATGTACTTAGTAGTGTGGATGGATGTGTGGGTATGTCAGATGTGTATACAGTGTATAGGACGGGACCAAGGATACTCCCCTGCGGTACCCCTGCCCTCATTGGCGAGAAAGGAGAGATAGCTGAACCAGAACTGACCTGAAAGAACCTTTCGGAGAGGTAAGAGCGCAGAATGAGGAAGTAAGTAAATGGAAGACATTTTTTTAATTTGTAGAGGAGCCCAGGGTGCCAGACACGATCGAATGCCTGGGTAACATCCAAGAATGCTCCTGTGCAGTATTTCTTTCTCTCCAGTGCTGAAGATATCTCGTCTACCACTCGATGACACTGAATAAGAATAGATAAATTTAAAAACAAAAGAAGTCTATTTTGTCACTTATGCTAACCACCTTATAAAGAACAACCACGAACCATAAAGTATAGAAAAAACAATGGTCCTATTACACCAAGGCACAAAAGGAAGACGAATGGACATTCTAGATAAAATAGAAATATACAAACACAATACTATCCACAAAAACATAATGAATGGCCAAATAAACTATAACTCAGACACACTCTTTCAGGTCATTCCTCACAGCTAACTGTATTACAAATATATATATATATATAATATATATATAACCATGCTGCATGTACTTTTGTCAAATTCTAACCTGTGGAATTTGCATGATATATTCCTACCATGCCCTATAAAAAATATCTCTTAACAGATGCCACCAGATCTCTCTCACCATATTCTTAATGTAATTTAAACATAAATTAATATCATTTAAAATAAGCATCATAAATAATAATGCATACATTTCATTCCCTTTATTATTTATTTTAATATCATCCCCAATGTGCCGTTTGCTGCCAACCTTCTTACATATCAATTTACTTACATATTCTCTTGTATTAACCCTGCTTCTATTTCACATTTATTTATAACTTTACAAGCTTTTGACCGTCCATAAACTTTGCATTGCCTTTCTTTAAAATTGAACTATTCTTATCAGTAAAGTTTACTCCTGAAATAACTTATCGCCCCCCCCCCCTAATAGAGGTGGCTTGGTGAAGCACTGGACATGCTCAACATCACTATTAAAATTTAATAATAAAGTATTCTTCAAAGCATGCTAATTTATTATACACTATTTTCTAATGTCCAATCACAATTTATAATAATTCCACTTTGTCATGAAACACACACACACACATAGTAATATAACCTTATAACCTCCACATATATACAACCAACAAGTGTGAGTGTAACAGAAACATTTCGTTGAAGTGAACTCTCTGCACGAACTTGGTGAATTTGCTCTGACGATCGATGAAAATCCGAAACCGGTCAGGAACAAAAGGAATATGCATGCTACGACGGATAAAATACCGGATGTTATCCAGTATTGCGGACCCACCCACATTTTCAACAATTGATTAATTCTCTTCAAACATATAAAGTCTTACTAGAGGTGTGTAGTTGTCTGTAATTTCTATAAATGGGGAACTGTATAAAATGACTATTTCGAGGAAAAAATAACCTCCGCCTCTTCCAAAAACCTTCTTAAGCATTTCATCGGAAAAAGTTTCAGACAGAAGTAACAGAATGAATATGTGTGAATGGGTCCGCAATGGTGGATAACATCTGGTATTTTTTCTTTCATAGTTGCTGCATATTTGTAATATTCCTGACCGGTTTTGCATTTTCATCTATCCTCAGAGTTATCAAGGAGCGTGTTGAGAGTTTACTTCAGCTTTAAGGTTTCTGTTACACACATTACATTAATCCCTGTTTTTGGACTTGCTTACTTTTTCTTTAATGTTATGCTCCATCTTTAGGTTGTTCCGCATCACTATTCCTAAATATTTGTAAGGTTTTACACACTCCACTTATTATGTCCATTTATCTAAAGTTGATTATGTCATTAGAACAAAGAAAGGGGGAGTGGTACTAATGGGCTCCCCCATAATCAGTGCGGGCAAATCGGCAAATCTGAAGCCCCCATCCGAGAAGCACCTCGTATGACATGAACTTATTATAACATAACACCTTATTATACTTACTATACTTATTATACACTATACTTATTATACTTATTATACTATTACTTATTATACACCATGTTAAGGTCTATAATTTATTGTAAAATTACAGCCTAACGAAGTAAATATTAATTAACATCTTGCAGTTATGAATGCTAAATTCACCGTGTGCTGGTATTTTTCCAATAAATCTAACAATATAAATTTTAATAGAGTCAAGTTAGATGTAGAAGAGTTTAATGTAAAACTTATAAAACATATTTACCTATTATAATTTCCTCGCAAAAGATTTCAACCGATCAGGCTATTTATTGGTGCATTCTAGAGATGCTGGATTAAATGATTTTAAGAAAAATTGTACAATTAGTAACAGCTATAAATGGCCCTAATTATAAAAAAAAAAAATCTGGTGTCCAACACTCACACAACTTTCTCTTACTTCAATTAATACAATATAATTAACAAATTTAAAGAATTTGTTAACTAACAGACCCCCGAAACCCCTCTAATTTTATTTTTCAGAAAATTTTTCAATTTTTCAAAATGCTTGGTTTCGGCCAGTGGTAGATTTCATCATCTAGCAATGATTATTATTCCAAGTTTAAAGAAATTCTTTGTAGTCATTATCGAAAATATTCCAAAAAAAGTCTAAAATCTCTGTAAAGTCTGTTAAATTCCGGTCAACCGTTTTTCTTCAAATTTGTAATTCTATCAATGTTTCTATAACATGTAAACTGCTGGACAAAAGTATTGCATAAAATTTCAAAATATTATAATTTAAAGTTGAAAGGTATTTTCGTATTTTTTTATTTATGGATTCATGTTGTTGAACTCTAATCCAAAGGAAACAAGAACAACTACCAAAAATTTAAGAAAAACCTGGTTTTATTGCGCAGAATAAAAAATAAAGCTAAAAAAAAAATTTGTAAAAGTCTGTACTTCCTTCAAAATTATAATGGTTCTTATTTATTATAACTTCATTTTTTCAACAGTATTTAGTGATACCTCCTCTTGCTCTGATAACTGCAGCAAGCCTCCTTGCATTGAAGAGATTAGATTTTGGAAAACCTCTTGAGAAATCTCATTCCATTCTTCAATAACTACTGTACGTAGCTCCCTGAGAGTGCTAGGGGCAGTCAGGCGATGTCTGAGCCAGTTGTGTTCCAGAGATGTTCTATTGGATTTAGGACTGGACTTCTTGGTGGAGAAACAAAACGTCGAATCCCAACATCCTGTAGGTGCTAAAGGACAACTCGAACAGTGTGACATCTGGCCTTGTCCTGCATTAATAGAAAATCATCACCGACTCTTTCAGAAATTGGTACAGCATATCGCTGAAGAACCTCTTCAAGGTACTTCCGGGCATTTAGCGTCCCTTTTTCCTCGATATGTAAGTCTGTACGTCTGTCAAAACTTATGTCTCCCCAAATCATAACACCGCCTCCACCAAAAGCCACTCTTAGAGAAATGTTAGCCTCTGCATATCTCTCACCTTGACGCCTCCAAACTCTCATCCTTCAGTCTGGATAATGTAGGGTGAATCTCAACTAATCTGTGAATAAAACCCGTCTCCAATACTCTGCTGTCCAATTGACATGTTCTCGTGAATATTGCAGTCTGGCGACTCTATGTCCTCTGGTGAGAAGAGGGCCTGTAGCGGGTATCCTGGAAGCCAAGTTTGCTTCATTTAACCTTCTTCTGACTGTCCTACTTGAAATATGGACATTACGGACATCAGCGATCAAGTGATGTAATTGATTGCAAGTGACGAACCTGTTCCGTAAGACATTCAGCTGAATAAATCTCTCATCTGTCCGGGTTCTACTTCTAAGGCGGCCCGTAACTTGCCGTCGGGAGTAGCTATCAGTTTCCCTATGGCGTGCTAAAATTCTTTAGACATTGGATTGGTTCATTCGTAGTTTCTGAGCAACTGTTGCTTGATTTAGCCATCCCTCATGTAATGTCACCACACGTGCTGCAATTTCTTCCGAGTAATTACCATGAAGAGGCATGTTAAGAACAAAAAGCGAAAAAAAAAAAAGAACTAAGGAGAGAGAAATTATCAGAAATAGTGAAAGTGAACAACTGAAATTATTATTGCTGTTTTCAAGAGTTCAGAGAATTAGTCACTTAAAAACATAAACAAATGGTTCAGTCTCTTATTTGTCTTTGGTTCCGAATTCATTTACAACGATTGTATAAAAAAAAAAAAATACAGTAATAGACTGTAACTTCAAATTACATCATTTTAAAATTGTATGTAATACTTTTGTCCAGTAGTTTATATTAAATTATGAAGTCGTTAAAACCATAGATTGTACTGAAGTCGCACTTTAAAGACGAGCATGACGCTACTGCTCCTTCATATCCCTCCAAAAAATTCAATTTTCCCGAGAAAACTATTCAAATAAAAGTGATAAGTTTTTATGTATATAGATAGTGTACAAAGTTTAAAGAAAAACTGAAAAAAACAAAAATATTTCAGTAAAGTCGTACACTTCCGATTGATGGATTTTGTGCATAACCTTCATGTCAGATACGTTAGTAGTACATAAACGGAATAATCAAATTTGAATTTGCTGGGATTTGTTGTTTTTGAGATATTTTGTACGTGCTGGAAACATTATTTTTTTACCCAGGGGACGTCAAATCATGTATTTCCGGTGAAAACTGAATTTAGAAAATTTGAAATGACGCAATACTTTCTCTTAATAGGAGTAAGTAATAAATTATTTAGTGGTCATTAGAACCGCTTAAGGAAATTTGTGATATATATATATATATATATGAAACAATAATGTGAAAATTAACATAAACAACAATAATGATGAACAGTATTAATATGGATTACAGTGACAGAAGAGCATAACCACCATCTGTTGGCATATAATATCATTGTCTTTGTCTCTTGGGAGATTTAATATTACGGTCCCACATACATACATACACACACACACACACACACACACACACACACACACACACATATGTATATATAAATAATTAATGTGATGTACTGATGTCAGTGAACAGCCCAGCTGGCATGATTTCCACATTAGCTGATCAGGTACATTATTGGGCCTTCATTATTACACCAAAATTATCATTATTATCACTATATTATTGGCTACAATATAAATCCATTACAATTTAACACCCTATTATTTAGCCTGACAGTCTTCTGATATTAATTTTCTTCATTACTTTATAGAAATATAAGATTTATATTTTAATAAAGAAACATTTATGGGGAAAACATTATTAATTCACTCTCTTTATTACAAATTATTCTCTGAAATAAACACAGTATCATAGTGTAGTATCGCTAATTTTAATTGAGGAAAACACGGCAAATATACTGGCTATTGATCGCTTTATTTGCTTTGTTATAACCAAACTCTAGTTATCTTGTAATTATACTAATTTATGATAATATAATCCTTTATAATATGGGTCCTATATTAGAGTCGTCTTGTTAATATTTAATGCTATTTCCTCCCTATGATATTAATCTATGTCTCTGAAACACTCACACGATTATTCACAGACAGCAATTCGCATTAATTACAATTAATAAAGTTCAATGAGGTTTGGAGTGGTTTGTTTGTTACAAGATTTTACTTAAGTGGATGTTAATAGAGGAAACCAAATTTTATTGAAATAGCAATTTAGAAGGAAACCCAACGATACAATTCCTTCAGATCACCCTAGAAACAATTTTACCGGAACCCTATTTCAAATAAAAGTGTTAGGCCATTGTAGTGTGCCTAAAGAAAATTGTTGTAACAACCTTAAGGAAAAACCCGTAAAAACTGTGCTGAAGAAAACAGCACTGCCGGTTGAAGAAGTTTTCTCAGAACAATCGTGTACAGAACCTAGCGATATTCGCCATTTATTTTTCTGAGCTTAGTATGTACATAGAAACGTGCGCATGCAATATACACAGACGCCTTGCGCATGGAATTTTTTTAAAAAACTGTTATACTACCTATTATCAGTTGCCAAGGATAGAAAATGAAATCCTGAAAATGTACTGAACCTTGACTGTAATATTACCTACTTTTTATTCTTACAGTTATTTAAAAAATTGTTTTTTTGTAAAAAAAATATTATTTAAAAAAAAATTAACCTTCACAAAAATAAGTGAAAAAAAAAAATCGTTCGGAAAAGACGATACCTCTGAAAGTAATGGAACTAAATGCGTTAAGTACTATCAGCTATGTAATATGATGATTAGAAAAGATAGTTTTGTATGCAATAACGTTTCGATTATCTAAGCTTCAGTAATCCAAGTTTCCAGTAATCTGAACAAATTTTTAACAGTAAAAATAAATATAATGCCTGCTATCCTATAAAAAAAAAATATATATTAAAGGATTACTTTCATATACTAACTACCACTTAAAATAATGTAAAGAATATTACTGAGAAATATTATTTTTAAACAAATAATAGGTAATTTAATTTCATGCAGCATCATTCCTACGATTCAAGCCTTCCTATAACTACTACGAATCCACAATCTGTAGTCTACTCGTATATCCTTTGAACTTTAGTTAATATCTTCCTCTATAAATAGTTAAAACATAGTTATTATAGGGACGGAACAAATAGTAAAAGCAATATCTGGCTAGGCTATTGTCCAGATAAATTGGCTTTTAGATCAAGATATTTTTTTTTATTTATTTTTGTTGCCTGTGGGGAGGGACCAAGCCCTATGCTATCCAAAGCCCTTCTGGGCCCATATAGCTACCCCAAAGTTCAGAGCCTTCTCAGTGCATTGCCGGCATCCAGACATTGTTCTCTCGTTACAGACAACATTGTCCATCACTGGACAATGACCTGTAAGAGGCTCCTAGGAAGAAAAACATCTAAGGACAGCAGCTGGACTCGAACCTGGGACCCTCGCGTTGCTAGTCCAGCGCACTACCATTGAGCTAATCCCTTCCTTGATTGTGATATATTACTTTTCTATCAACATCTGCTATTGTTGGTGTTATGATAACAATCTTTAGACTTGGAGAAAATGTTTCGATTGAATACAGCAGATTAAATGAGATATATTCAGGTGAAAGGAATAAAACTGGGATATTAGATAGAGATGGCTGGGAATAGAAAGTGATGGCACATATGGCAAAAAGTATGTTGTTGTTTTAGTTAATAAGGATATGAAACAATGATCATGTAGGAGAGATTTGTCAAGATAAATAGCTAAATGCTGTGCTATAGAATTCTTAAAATAAGACTTCGAGGTAAGAGTAAATGATATGTCTCCAATATGAGATACCACCATAATCGTCAGAGAGAGAGAGAGAGAGACAAAACTCTAGAATACCTTTTAAATTCCAGAATGAACAATACATAATATTACATAACATTGAAACTAAAATAACATTAAATAATAAAAAAAAGTGCATACCTTTTCCTGGAGTCATGGTGTTGTGCGGCAGCGGGCGGAGGCAGACGTACGTCCCTCAGGCCGGCCTGACACGAACTGAAAAAACAACATTCTTCAGACATCATGACAAACTGTTTCATCATCATCATTATCTGTCAGTGATCACTCAACACCACCAGCCCCGCATCACCACCAACCGCCACCTCAGTGTTCGCTTCTGAAAGCAAATTCGCCACCCATTAGTTTTTTTTAAACCGGATCTGATTTTATTATATTCTTTAAATTTATAATTTATCACTGTTTATTTTCCACACAATAACATAGGGATTTTTTTTATTTTATTTTGAAAATCGCGAATTTATGCGAGAATCATGCAGAAAAGTGCATTAAAGTGATATACAGTTTTTAAAAAATAATATACAGATTTTTTATTATTGCACGAAATTTTGGAATATTTGTCGGAGAAAGCAAATGCAAAAAAAAAAACAATTTTAATTTTCAATAAAAATATCTTCCATCGAAAGCGTGAACTCGCACAAACTAGCGAAACACAATACTTTTTTTACACGCATGAAGTTTTAATAATTTGTTATTGAAAAGCTCAAAGTTAGTTTTTAAAAATCACAAAATCAAATAGTTAATTAAAAAAAAAAGAAAAGAAAGAAAAACAAGAAAAGTAAAACGGACAGAAAACAATAAAAATGGTGAATACGAAATAAAAACATTGAATATAATACTGAGGCGATTCTAGCGGTGGTTTAGTGAACTATCTCTAATAGTTAAGTGTTAGGATCATCAAGACAGTATCACGCACACTTTATCACTCACATACATACACAACAAATACTGCACTCTCACTCTTTAACATAGAATGCAAAGGCCATACAAATAACAACAGTACAAACCCTGTGTGGCATTTCTGATTGTGTGTGCAAGGGTGTATGATGATGATGATGATGATGATGACTCAAGAGCAAATGCAGCAATCCATTAAGTAAAATGTGAGAAGTGAACTGTGACTAATAAACTTTATGTATTATTATATTACAAGGGGAAGGCAGGGAAATGCACAACCATAAACATAAATAAACTCTAGGGCAGCAAAAGATATTGTATATACAGAGAGATATTGTAAAAACAGGATTGCTAGTTTGCTCTAAAGTAATATTTGTAACTTTGTAATATTTATTTCCTTTCAGTTTATATTAAAATATAAATTATTTTACTTTATTACATTCATCGACGTAATAATAATGAAAAATCATTTATTCTACACAAAGTTTTTAGTAAACATTCAATCAATATATTAGTATTAATGGCGTTAACACAAAAAATCTTTGCTAATTAACGAAATGTTTAAAGAATAATAAGATATGTGTGTGTATTACTAAATTATAACTATGTCTTTTTCTTTAATATCAGCAGCTTGTACTCTAAAAGGTCCTTGTATTTAACCCTATATATTCTGAAATTGGCCCTTTAAAAAGTAATCAGCTGATTAGGCTGTTGGGCCTGAGGGGCTTTGGATAAGCAGGACCTGGTTGCTCTCCAAAGACGAATAATAATTATAATAAAATAGATAATGCAACCGTACAGTATATTTTTTTAAATAGCACTCTGAAGAAAGATTAGTATTACTGCTCCCTAGAATTCCCTTTGCGGCTTTGACATTTTATATCTTTATATACAACTTTTTTTTTAATTTTTACAGTCCGAATAGGCATTATAAGTTTTGTTATAAATGTATATATTTTGTATTTTAAATGAAATTGTTGAGTTCAAGATAATATTATGGAAATCTCTTGAGAATATAAAAAGAAAGATCCTACTGAAATATGGAAAAATGCAGTTGAACACCAGCAAGCAGCAAGCCCACATATTGTTGTGAATCAACTTATTGGTACCTCACGCAAATTCCATTTAAAATTAGTTATTAGTAAGTTGGAACCCAGTAATAAATTTCTTTCGTATAAAAGACTCATGACGTCATATTCAAGTTATAATTTCCACTTTTTAAATATTATAAACATATCTTCTTTTTTTGTTTTTAGTATGTGGTAGTTTTTTGTATAATGTTTTTATTTATTTTATTTTGGAAGCTAATAAAAAAGTAAAATATACGAAGGTCATTCAATAAATAACGAGACAAATCGCTGTAGCTCAAAAACAATTTCAATACAAAACGTTGGCTACTATTCAACATAGTCCCCAGTAACATTTATACACTTGTCCCATCGTTCTTCTAATTTGTGTATGCCTCTGGCATAAAATTCTTTGGGTTAATCTCGAGGCCACTTTTGCACCTGATTTTTAACTTCTTCATTGGATTGAAAATGTTTCCCGAGTAAGAGCCTCTTTAAGAACTTTCAAACAAATGGAAGTCCGATTGGGCGAGGTCAGGCCTGCAGGGGGGATGTGGAAGAATCTCCCATCCCACTTTCTTTGTGGGCGTCCGTAAGTTGTCTTGTAACCCATCTCGCACAAGTTTTCGTGTACTGCAGCTTATTCCTAATAATGTTATGGGACAGTTCCAACACTCGCGTGCACTTCTTCAGTTATCACTTCAACAGAAATACGCCTGTTGTCCTGAATTAACGCGCTAATGCGAGATTCGAGGGAGGAAGTTGCAACTTCAACCAGTCGTCCACTTCGTTGCTCTTTCGTGAATTTTATCACCTTTGATACCCTCTGCAACTAAAAATCTAATAATCACTGAGCATTGTTCTTCCGAGGTGCAAACCTCGAGCGGACTCACCATTGTTGACTGAATATATTTGTGGTTATGCTTACCAAATACTCTTGAACAGCTGATAAGAAACTAAGTACAAGGATGCCAACTGGACGTACTGAAACTATTGTATTGATTAAACAAACGGTTTTTGTGCTACAGCGATTTGTCTCGTTACTTATTGAATGACACTCGTATTTCAATATGTGAACTAAAAATAAATAAAAAATGCCATTTCTATTACTGTTTTGACACTTTTATGTGGGAGATAATTTTTCTGATTATTTGGTGGTAGATTTTATTGTCTTATTCAGTTCGCATATCTAAATGATTGGCCAACGCTTTTGCATGAATACGAGAATTCATGCCTGAAAATCAATGCGAGTGGACAGATGGTTTGTCCTTAATATGTCTCTTTTGCTAATAAGGCTCGATTATGGCGCAAAACAACTTTTTGCACAATCAAATCTTCATTATTATTATTATTATTATTATTATTTTTTGTCTTATAATGAAGTTGGAGATAAGCTCCTAAATTAGCATTACCTCTACATTCTCATTATTACCACTGCATTTTTACTTTTGTAACTTAATTTTAAATTAATGACTGAAAATATACATTTGAATAACCATAAGAGATACATAACAAACCTATATAATAATTGATGAGATAATCTATAGATTATGTTATAAATAGAACTAGAGAAAAGACAATACCAACCGAGGCAATATTTGATATTCACTGGCTATTTATTTATTAGCTGTGCTGAAGTATGCTATAATATTCATATATTAGGCCGAGAGAGAGAATAATATACATGCTAATTAGAGTAGTCAACATACAGACGGCATCAATCATCACAACTCTATCCAGAACATCAACAACTCGTTGAAACAATTAAAAATTATTTATTTTCTAATCTGATCACTATACATATAATTGTATATATAAACAACACTAATGTTTCCCGATTATTTTCTATCATTAGCGCATTTACAATGTGTTTACAATTATTTTAAAATTGTGGTAAGAAACAAAGATCAACAATCACTAATATTATGGACCAATCAGCTTCTAAAGACGAACATCTTTTAACTTTTAGAAGTTATTGAATACGAAAAGTGCCGAGAGAAATACTATTTATAAATCTTTAATGTTTTTTAGGGATGGATTATTGAGTCTAGTTTTCCTTTCTCTTTCTAAGTCTTGCGATTGTGTCAAATTTTCGAAATTGAGTTTTCACCGGAAATATATGTTTTGAGATCCAGTGAGTTTGATAAAAATGTTTTTAACGAATAGCCACTATATTTATGTCTGTCTGTATGTGAGTATGAGCATAGAATATTTCAAAAACGAAAAATTGCATGAACTCGAACTTAAAATTCCGTTTAGGTGTCACAACCGGATCTGACAATAAGGTTTCGGCCAAATCCATCCACTAATGCAATTGTTGAATATATCTGGATATATAAATGCGTATATTTTTTACTTTCTCTTACTCCTAGTAAGAGGAAGTATTGTAATCATATCAAATTTTCGATATCGAGTTTTCACCAGAAATATCCGTTTTGAGGTCCTCTGAGTCCAAAAAGGTGGATTTTAGAAAATGGTCTCTCTCTTTGTGTGTGTGTGTGTGTGTGTGTGTGTGTGTGAACAGCATATCTCAAAAACGAAAAACCCTAGAAAGTTGAAACTTGATATTCTGTTTAGGTACTAGTAAGAGGAAGTATTGTAATCGTATCAAATTTTCGATATCGAGTTTTCACCAGAAATATCCGTTTTGAGGTCCCCTGAGTCCAAAAGGTGGATTTTAGAAAATGGTCTCTCTCTCTTTGTGTGTGTGTGTGTGTGTGTGTGTGTGTGAACAGCATATCTCAAAAACGAAAAACCCTAGAAAGTTGAAACTTGATATGCTGTTTAGGTACTAGTAAGAGGAAGTATTGTAATCGTATCAAATTTTCGATATCGAGTTTTCACCAGAAATATCCGTTTTGAGGTCCCCTGAGTCCAAAAGGTGGATTTTAGAAAATGGTCTCTCTCTCTTTGTGTGTGTGTGTGTGTGTGTGTGTGTGTGTGACACGATATCTCAAAACGAAAAACCCTAGAAAGTTGAAACTTGATATGCTGTTTAGGTACTAGTAAGAGGAAGTATTGTAATCGTATCAAATTTTCGATATCGAGTTTTCACCAGAAATATCCGTTTTGAGGTCCCCTGAGTCCAAAAGGTGGATTTTAGAAAATGGTCTCTCTCTCTTTGTGTGTGTGTGTGTGTGTGTGTGTGTGTGAACAGCATATCTCAAAAACGAAAAACCCTAGAAAGTTGAAACTTGATATTCTGTTTAGGTACTGTACTAGTAAAGGAAGTATTGTAATCGTATCAAATTCTGACGGTAGGTTATCTGTCAATATCCTCAACTAGAATTACCACTTTACTAGTTGCTTATTTTAATTTTTTGCGAGTTACTCAAAAATGGCTCCAACGATTTTCTTGAAACTTCGAACATCAACTACACATTCAAAGAGCTAGAACTTTTTTATTTGAGATATTTCTCCGGCAAAATTCATTTAAGGGTACTTTTGGGGGAAGGGTGGGGTTACGGCTTCCTCTAAAGTGCTATTTCAGTTTATTAGACAACTCTGTCATCTAAATAATGTTAATTAGAATTAAATATATTGTTGAAAATTCCAAGTGTGAAAAAATCGGATGACCGGAAGTGCCACTTTACTAAATGTTTTTGTCACTTTTTCGCGATTTTCTTGAAACTTCCTATATCAACTAAACATACAAAGATCTACAACTTTTATTTGAAACATTTCTTTGGGAAAAATTCATTTAAGGGCACTTTTAGTGGAGGGGTGGGGTTATGTTTTTCTCTAAAGTGCTGTAATAAGTTGATTATACAATTCTAACATCCAAATAAAATTAATTAGAAATAAATAGATGGTCAAAATTCCGAGTTTCAAGAAAAGTAGTTAACCGGAAGTGCGCTTTTATTGAACAGTTTTTTCAATTTTCGACTAATTAGATTAAATTTGGTACACAAACTATAAAATTTGTGTTTGCGAGTTACTCAAAAATGGCTCCAACGATTTTCTTGAAACTTCGAACATCAACTACACATTCAAAGAGCTAGAACTTTTTTATTTGAGATATTTCTCCGGCAAAATTCATTTAAGGGTACTTTTGGGGGAAGGGTGGGGTTACGGCTTCCTCTAAAGTGCTATTTCAGTTTATTAGACAACTCTGTCATCTAAATAATGTTAATTAGAATTAAATATATTGTTGAAAATTCCAAGTGTGAAAAAATCGGATGACCGGAAGTGCCACTTTACTAAATGTTTTTGTCACTTTTTCGCGATTTTCTTGAAACTTCCTATATCAACTAAACATACAAAGATCTACAACTTTTATTTGAAACATTTCTTTGGGAAAAATTCATTTAAGGGCACTTTTAGTGGAGGGGTGGGGTTATGTTTTTCTCTAAAGTGCTGTAATAAGTTGATTATACAATTCTAACATCCAAATAAAATTAATTAGAAATAAATAGATGGTCAAAATTCCGAGTTTCAAGAAAAGTAGTTAACCGGAAGTGCGCTTTTATTGAACAGTTTTTTCAATTTTCGACTAATTAGATTAAATTTGGTACACAAACTATAAAATTTGTCAATTATAATTTTGAGAACAGGAGTTAGAGAAAGTTGTGTGAGTGTTTCACTCCAGATTTTTTTTTTTTTTTTTTTTTTTTTTTTTAAATAGGAAGGACCATAAAAATTTTCCCGACGATTATTTCCGGTGGAAATTCAATTTTAAAAAATTTAAAATTAAAACATCCAGAAACAAAAATGTTGGAAGTACTAACAGATAGAATGTAAAAGAGTCTGTATGGTAAAAATGTTACTGTAATTTAATCGGATAAAAAGCCATTAATACAAAGCCGCCACCACCACCACCAGTGATCAAGCAAAAGTTTGTTTAGGGGATTCTCAGGTTTAGTAGTTTGGCCAAGTTCCAAATTCAACAACAACTACAAAAAGAAAAAAATAAATACTTGGCTACTACCCTGTAAGAAAGAGATAACGAACATTATTATCACGTTATGTTAACGACCATGTCTCTTACAGGGGGGGGGGGATGAAAACTTTGTATATCTCACTTCTTAGATAACTTTCACATCATCTGGAAAATATATAGTAATACAAAATATCCAATCTACATGAAAAGAATGCAGACTGGGAAAGTGATGAATATTCTTTGCTATAATGAATACTATTATGAAATTTTGTCCTGATTTTATAGACATTTTGTGGGAAATCAAACTAATATTAAATTACGATAAAAACTGATGAAGTAATTCAAATAGTAATAGATCATTCTGGTATGAAACATTCAATATGACTTTCTCTTCCCTTCTACAATTTTATCACAATTCCAAGTTAGTCGATTTTCATGGAATCGAAATTTTTAGTTACAGCTACTTATCATTGTGATTTGCAGGAATAATAGTGGGTAGACTAAAGTCTTCGATTTCCAAGAATCCCCTCTAAAATAACTTTAACTAGGGAAGGGAATAGCTAAGTAGTTAGTAAAAGTGTTGCCCTTAGATTTTCTTTTCCTGTACAGTACACTGTCCGGTAATGGGCAGCGCTGTCAGCAAAGAGAGAATACTTCCGGAGGCCGGCAGTGCATTGAGAAGGCTCCGAGTGCCAATGATCATAGATGTTGTCGCGCCTTAAATTTCAAAAAAAAAAAAAAAAAAAAAAGAAATGCTTTACCAGGAAAATCTTTCAAATAAAAGTAATAGGAGGTTCATATATTTGTAAAATATATATATATTAAGTTTAAGGACAAATCTTTGTAGTCATTTTTACGAGAATCGTAGAGAACTGCAATCCCTAAACTTTAAATTCGCATTTTCGGTTAATAGATACATATTTTTACTAAATCACCGAGTTAAAACAAAACCGAACTGTATTTTTTTGAAGTAGCATTTTAGAGTATGATGCAGGGCCTAAAACACGATAGCACCATAGTGAGAAGATTTCAATACACCTTCTAATGCAGGGGTTCTTAACCTTATTCCCCGTCTGGGCACATCTGACAAACAGGAAATTGCTGGTGGGCGTAGTTCAAAAAAATATTTTATTGCAATTTAAATTTATTATTTTATTGCAATCATATGCATCATAAACAATATCCTACAGTCCTACACTAAAAAGGTAACAAAAAATTCAAAATAGTTACATTTAACGCAATTTTTGGCATTGCATATTATCCACTAATTTTTCAAAGTCAGGTGTACAAGATGATATTCCCAATCTTATAGCATCTTCGAGATTGCTATCGTTAAGTCGAGATCTGATTGTTGATTTAATTGTGTTTATTGTTGAAAACAACGATTCACATAAATATGTGGAACCGAAACCGGATAATTTGTAAGCTCCTTTTTTTTCAAAAGGGGATATTTTTTTTCTTCGGCTAGATTCCAAATATTTTCATTAGGTCCGCACGATTTTAATATAATATCAGCCTGAATATTTAAAATCTCATCTTCAATTAAAGATGCTTCTTCCTGAATAATTTTCCCCATGGAACTTCAGAAATATTAATTTGAGGATTGAATCTGGGTTTACAAAAAAAATGAAGCCACTGGCTCAATAATCGAAAATTGCTGGAATCTATTTTCGAATTGTTCCAAAAGCTTCTGAAGGTGACCAATAAATAAATTTCTTAATGTGCAACAGATTCAACGCGAGTGTCTTCAACGACAATAACAACTGATAAGACAAAACAGTGTTACCAGTACTAGTGGTAACAAAACAGTGTTGCCAGTACAATAATTTTACGGCTTATATTTTATTTCTAAAAGTATGATGAATTTCGCGGCCACACAAGAAATCGTGGCCCCACCAGGGACAGTCGCGGGCGCACAAAAATAGCTTCGCGGGCACATTGGCGCCCGCGGGCACAGGGTTAAAGACCCCTCTAACGGATTGCGACACTCTCCCCCAGAAGATTTGGGTAGTAGTTACCAGGTGTTGGAGGAAGATTTACTATCCTTCTTAGAACCTTCCCAGATTCTGAGCTTTTTCAGAGATCTCAATCTGGAAAGGATGCTGTAGGAAGAGTAGTCTCAATCAGACACCATTGAAGTGGCACAGTAGGGTTCTTTTGGTCGCGGTGCACTTAAAAAGAATAAAATAAAATAAAGTTTAAATTAAGACAAGCATTAATAAAAATAGTTGAATCCTTCTTCTTTGTACAGCTATATTATTTTTAAAATAATTTTACTACATTTTACGTTTAGAAAATTTTAAATGAAACCTCACAGACATCACTTACTGAGATCATATGGCACCCACTGGTTATTACTGCTAATAAATACCTACTGGTGGTCCGATTTATCGAAAAAATTTAAACTCTCACACATCCATCCGTCCAAACCTAGAGATCTATTTTAAGTAGTGAAATAAAAGTGGCTGATTTATAAATGTGCAGTTAGTGTTACAAGTTAAAACAAAATCTGAGCTATTTCCGAAGAACAAAATTCTGAAAAACCCAGTCACTACCGCTTCCGGGTTAATGATTTTCTTCGAATTTCTAAATAAAGCATTTCATTTAACTTATAGTATAAGTGGGAGAACCATATATTACACTTAAAGGCGCTTTAGAGTAAAGCTTAACGTTGCATTTCCCCCAGAATCCACCAGAAATCAATTTTCCTAGGAGAATGTTTCAAATAAAAGTGAAGTTCAATTCCTAGTCCTTATCAAATAACGAAACCTTCATTATCAATAAAAAAAAACAAAAAAACAAAGGAACTAAACCCCATAGGATTCCTATCACTTCACATTTATTAGGGAATGGATAAGCTCTGGCTAGCATGCTGGGGCTAGCATGCTGGGGCTAGCAACGCGGAAGTCCTGAGTTCAAGTCCAGCAGTGCTACCTTGTCCTAGGAGCCCCTACAGCTCACTGTCCGGTGATGGACAGTGTTGTCTCTAACGAGAAAACATTATATCGGAGGCCGGTAATGCAATGAGAAGGCTCCGTGTGCCAAGGAACATAAATGTTGATGTGCCTTAAATAAAAAAATATAATTCGCATTTACTATAACAAAAAATGCGCGACAATATTTTCGTCTGAATAACAGTGACAAAAAAAAACTTATTTTATATGGGGGAAAAAAATTACGATCAGTAACAACAACTAGAGGAATTTGCTCGAGAAGAACAAGTAGCGGGAACAAGTAACCTTAACCGCTGATGCGCAAAAAAAGAACTTAAGCTACTTTTCTTCTTATAGTATTGGTAAAATGTTATAAGAAATCTCAGCTGTGACTACAATTAAAACTAATCTAATCTGTGAAGTTTTTGCCGTTATGTTAACTATTTTTTTCAAACTTTTTAACAATTAAATTTTTTAATTTATATAACAAAAAAAATAATAATTTATTTATCTGACTTGTTTTGTTACATAAGACTGTTATAAGATTAGATAAGTTATTTGTTACAATATTTGTTTTTACTAAGAAATAATTTGCGTTAATTTAATAATTAATTATAGTGAATATACTCGTATAAACTATATATTATTTTGACGTTTATTGATGAGGTTCAGTTCATTGTCTGTAATTTTTTAATTCCACTAACCACAATTATGTTATATATATATAGCTCTACTTAAGTGAAATGATTAACGAACCATTTGTAATGTTAATGTGATGCAATGGTAATAAGAATTGTCTTCTTTACATCGACAAATTATTCTGCCCATTTTTTTTAGAAATAATTATGAAACTGTTCTAGTGCAATCCCCGTTTGATTGTTGCGCTTACCAAGTTTTTTTTTTTCCTTGAAACGTATTTACATATTAATTAATAATGGAGATTATTTACATTGTTTAACTCAAAATTCGTGACAAGATCCCCGTAACAAATACCCAATTAGACAGTAAAAAGAGACAACGAAAAAAAAATTGAGGAGAAACCAATAAATACATCTTTTAGCTACTGTCTGTCCCACTGCCGAAGAAATCATGCGATCAGAGCCGGTACACATATAGTGGAAAAGAGACAAAGTTGAAAGGTAAATAAAGTTATCAAAGTGGAAAGTATGGGCTATTCGAGCTGCTTAATAGAGAGTAGACAATTTTTGAATATTATGACAAAGAATTTTAGACAGGAACGACAGGACCTTGTCAACAAATACTGGAATGTTTATTTTACCATTTATTTTCGTTTCCTTAAAGCGGCCTCTACACGGTCAATAATATTGACAATACCTTAGCGTATTGACAATAATATTGACTGTGTAAGGTGAAAAAATTGTATTGACGGTTGGTATTGATAGAGTATTGATGGAAATACGAATTTTCTGATTTTCGTGTATCAATACTGAAAATTGGAGGGGATATTGACAATAATATTGACCGTGTAGGGGCGGCTCCAATATTTCCATCAATACTCAGTTCAGTAGTTTTATACAACGTTGAAACTAACCTCAACAACAGTGATACAATACCTAAACAAAGGTACTTTGGAAAGATTTGTTTATTAAAATAAAACTTCAATCATACATTTTTTTAAAGATGATTGTAATTTTTTAATTTTATTTTTCTGATTAACACACATTTAATATAGTCAATTAAATAGTCCCTTCATTACAGTTCAGTTCAAAACACGATCCAGTGGAGGTTCTTGGGAAAGATTTGTGTATTAAAATAAAACTTCAATCATACATTTTTTAAAGATGATTGTAATTTTTTAATCTTATTTTTCTGATTAACATACATTTCATATAGTCAATTAAATAGTCCCTTCATTACAGTTCAGTTCAAAACACGATCCAGTGGAGGTTCTTGGGAATGATTTGTGTATTATAATAAAACTTCAATCATACATTTTTTAAGGGTGATTGTAATTTTTTAATCTTATTTTTCAGATTAACATACATTTCATATAGTCAATTAAATAGTCCCTTCATTACAGTTCAGTTCAAAACACGATCCAGTGGAGGTTCTTGGGAAAGATTTGTGTATTATAATAAAACTTCAATCATACATTTTTTAAAGATGATTGTAATTTTTTCAAAGTCTTGTAGGACATATATTAAGGTTTCACAGGTTTCTATTACAGCTTTGCAAATAGTTGTTGGGGACATTATGACTGAAAACTGCAAGTCTTCAAAATTTCTTCCTGTGGCCAAATACCTCAGGGTTAATCTTTCCCTAACACTTATACTTTCTCTCATATTTCTGTCCTGTCTTTTCAAAAATGGTTCAACCATCTGTAACAGTTTGTTAAAGGTAGGTTCATCCATTCGAAAGTAGTTCTTGAAATCTTCAACATCGCAGAGGCTGATTTCCTTCAAAAGTACTAAATGAGTAAATTCATCTCTCTTCTTCAATCATTCTTTCATCCAGTGTTTGCGTTTCACTTGGCGAGTAATGCCAATCGCCAAAATAATAGCTACGCAAGCTTTTATACGATTATTCATTTTTTGGAAAGGAAAAAACCGAGTAAAACCACGTAGATTCAATCTCCTAGTGGCAGAAGTAGTAAGTACTGAGCAAAGTTATTGACAATAATACTGATCGTGTAAGGTAATGAAGTATTGAGACAGGCTAGCACGAGTATTGATGGTTATATTGTCAATACCAATATTGACAATATTATTGACCGTGTAGGGGCCGCTTAAGTCCAGATTCCGAAATACTATAATACTTTACACCGCCTAATGATAGCTGAATTGTGGAGAAAAAATAATAAATAATAAAAAAAAAAATGGTCACTAAATCTGTCCTCGGTACTGTAATATAACAATAAAAAAAAGCTTGAGAGGACAAAACATAATAATATCTTTGTCAGAAGAATGTGACACCAACAATGTCGCAATCATGTCAGCGAAAGAAGAGATTATAAGAACAATTTTTTTTTTAACATAAAAACAGTACACTACTACTATGTCTGGCGAATAAACAAAACAGACCAAACAATAAAACAGAAGTTAAAATTATCAAAAGTAGAGAATGAGAAACTTTCTCTTTCTGAGAAAACTTTTCTCTTACTGCACCTAATACAATTATAAAATTGCCATATTTTCTTTAAACTTGGAAATGGGTGCCCTAACGTAAGAATAGAGATATATACTGGTTGGCACAGATGGCGGATAGGAAGTTAACGTGTTTACACTGCAAACCAAAAGATAGCGCCAAAACATTGCACACAACTCAAATTATAAACTTTCGAAAGATAACGTCACAGATTCCTTAGAATACTCTTCAAAATCAATTTTTCCTGGAAAAAGCGGCCTCTACACGGTCAAAAATATTGTCAATATCAGTATTGACAATATAACCATCAATACTCGTGCTAACCAATCACAATACTTCATTACCTTACACGATCAATATTATTGTCAATTTTTCCACCTTACATGGTCAATAATATTATTGTCAATACACTAAAGTATTGTCAATATTATTGACCGTGTAAAGGACGCTATATGCTTCAAATAAAAAGTGATAGATTTACATCTGTGCAATTAGCATTTTAATTTAAAGAAAATCATTTCAGTCGTTTCCGGAAACAGAAAATTCCAAAGAACTCGAAATCTATATAGTCGTACATCCGATTAACCGATTTTCGTTAAATCTGGAATTCTGGCCATAATACTTCTATAATACAGTAAATTGGTCCCATCGACCAATGGGAATTCGAGTGTAACGACATAATAACTATTAGAAAAATTCGAACTGATATTGAAAAATCATTAAAAGATTCCTGCAAACAAACCAAAATCACAGATTTTCTTAATAATAATGAGCATTAAACATGTTAAAATAATTGTCTGCCTTAGAAATGTATAATATGTTGTATTTTAGAAATAAATAATTATAGTTCGGATATCCGTGCCGCCTCTCCCCACTATTAGCCCGGATAATCGGGAGTTTACTGTATTTCAATAATATATATAGCCTTTAGCACGGTATTGAAGTGCTACTTTAGAGGAAAGTTTTACGCTACTACTCCACCATAACCGCAAAAAATCATTTGGGGTAGAAACATTTTTCTAGAAGGTTTCAAATAAAACAGAAAAGCCTTTAAATGTGTTGATAATTTACAAAGTTTAAATAAAATCCTTCGAGCCGTTTTCGAAAAGAATCGCGAAAAACTAAATAAGAAAAAACCATCCAACAAAAAAAAGTTCGCACTTCCGCTTGATGGATTTTTACCGAAACCTCCGTGTGAGTTATGGTAAAAGTACCTAGATAAAGTGTAAGTTTGAGTCCATATAAAAACAGATAGCTGACAATAAATTGTTGAATTTATTTTTGTAAAACAAAGAATTACGAGGGTCAATACAAAACTTTAGCTACTTTTCAACATAGTCCCCAGCAGCATTTATACACATGTCCCATCCTACTTCTAATTTGTGTATGCCTCTGGCATAAAATTCTTTGGGTTGATCTCGAAGCCACTTCTGCACCTGATTTTTAATTTCCTCATTAGATTCACAATGTTTCCCAAGTAGAGCCTCTTTAAGAGGTCCAAACAAATGTAAGTCCGATGGGGCGAGATCGGGGCAGTAGGGGGGATGTAGAAGTATCTCCCACCTCACTTTTTGAAGTGTTTTTCGGGTTGTCACGAAGCAAAATGACGCCTTTAGTCAAGTGTCCACGACGTTTCGTTCGAATGGCAGGCCTTACTTTTGTTTGTGAGCATATTACTCTAATGTTGGCGGTTGATGGTTCGTTGATCGTCAAGTTCATGCAAGATCCGAAGGAGGAAGTTGCAACTTCAACCGGTCGTTCACTTCGTTCCTCGTCACAGACACTTACACGGCCACATTTAAACTGTTCTACCCGTTTGTAAACGTTCGAACGGTTCAAACAATTATTCCCGTACACTTTCAACATTTTTTGGGGGATTTCAATACCCTCTGCAACTAAAAATCTAATCAGCGTTATTCTTCCGAGGTGGTGCTAGAGCGGACTCGCCATTGTTAACTGAATACGTACATTTGAGGTGATGCTTACCACATACTCACGTACAGCTGAGAGTACACATGAGAAACTAAATACAAGGATGCCGCCAACTTGACGCACTGAAACTATTGTATTAATTAAACAAACCGTTTCTATGCTACAACGATTTTCTCGTTACTTATTGAATGACCCTCGTACTTTAATTATTCATTAATGCCAAAAGATGTAAGTTGGTGATAGAGGTGGTACAATTCGGTTGTACATAAGAGATATCGGAGCGCGACATGTTCCAGATTTTTGTAGGCATGCGTACTACATAAAGTGCATATAGAGCCAGTCTCAAAACAGTGAAAACCTTAACTACAGTTCCATATTATTAAATTGGTATCACTGTTGGCTCACACTTGGCTAACTTCACTTATTTTAGAGTGTTCAATACAATTTCACTTCACAAGACATCTTTTTTTAATAGCCATACTACCTGTCATATGGGATTATATTATGTACGATGATAGAAGAAAAATGATGCGATGGTTATATGTAAAAATAAAGTTGAAAATGATGTTCTACTAAAAAATATATTGTAATGTAACAGAAAATATTACTTCTAACTACTAATTATAATTAATAACTTCAAATTAAAATTCTATGATAAATAAAAAGCATCTGAATTAAAAAATAGTAAAACACAAGCGAGCAAAAGAATTACGATGGAAAACTGTCAGATATCACACTTGAGCGCCAGACTGACATATCATGCAAAGATAAAAACAAAACACGCAAAAATGTTATTGAACTTTTTAAATTATATTTTATTATAAATTCTAGCAAAATTATAAAGACAAGTTGTGAAATAATGGATATTCTAAAAAAATAAAAGGTATAATAATAGTATTTATTAATTACATATAAAAATTACAAGCAGTATAAATCGTTTCCAACATGCATTATGATGTCGAAATTCAGAATGGTTATGGCTGATATTTTCTGTGAAATGGTATCAATGATTTTACCACCACCCAGCGCCCAAAATGCCAAAGATAACTAGTTTTTTTATTTAAATATAGTAAAGCAGAGAATGGCAATAAAACTATTTTTTTAAATGATGACAGAACGACCTTATTAAAGTAAATATCTGTTTAGAAAGAAAAATAAATAACATAACAAGCCTAGGATATTTCTAAAATAACAATAATGGTGATAAAAAAAAAAAGTAAAAAGATCACGATGTAAATAGGTGGAACGGAAACATGAAGATTGCAGTGCCAACAGATAGAAAATATCACAAGCTTTTTTTAAGATCAAGAATTCAAAGAATGATTTGTTGTATCATTCTTCCAGGAAGGTAGATATAATTACCACAATGACTTACTTCAATACGTTTCACTATAACAAAATCTCTGTTTCACAACAAGAAATTACCTCGGACAAACGTTTTAAAGAAGTATGATAACCAAATTATAGATTCAGTATTTGCATACAATTAAGAAAAAAAAATCGTTGAAGTCATTAACGAATTAATCGGGAATAACTGAAGAAAAAAAAAATATAGTACAATTGGGTTATCGATTTAGTCCAAACCATAGATAATATTAACCGAAATCTTAAGTTTGAAATTTCTGTATTTTTTTATTTTTTGAGCACATTATATTCACCCGTAATATTCTTAGTCTATAATTTGGAAAAAATATGGTTTACGTAGTGGCTTGCTTTAAATGGTGACAATCAACATTTCCACATCATTTATCAAATGCTCTTGAAGATAGCTGACAACCAGAAATCGGTAGGTAGGTGGTAATAAGAAATAGATAAAGCCGTCCCAAACCCTGAAGGAACTCTTTCAATTCTGCAAAATTGTTCATTTTTTTTATTTTTTTTTTTTAATTTTTTAGTAACCAAAGATTTTTAATAACTATAAGGAGGCATTAAGTAGTAAAGTAAGCAAAGCACGCTACTAATTATAGAAATTTAATTCTATTCTCGCGATATGTCAACATGAAAATGAAGTGCCCTTAGGCCACAAATGTAGCCATTCCCGTATCATAATCCTCTCGTTTACTCCATTCTCATGCCTAGCTTAAGGCGCGTTCTCACGATTCAAGTTTAGTTGACCTTAGTTGATCAACAGAAGTTGAATGAAAAACCTAGTGAGAACCTTTTCTTTCAATAAAGTTGATCAACATTTTAGTGGATCAACAAAAGTTTGACCGAGTCAAACTTTATCGTTCAAGTATGACGCATCTTTCAGTTGAACCCGCCATCTTTCATGTATTGACAATTATGAACCTTCGGATCGCCCAATTGGCTTCTCAGTTTGCTTTCAACTCATAGAGTGCTCCGTGTCGTTAATTGAAACGGCTTGATCGATTTCAGTTGAAACGTATGAACCAAAACTGATTCAAGTTCTGGTGACCAACTAAAATCGGACAACTAAACTTGACTTGTGAGTACGCAGCTTTAGAGATGCGTCAAATTTGAAAATCGCTGATATAAATTTTGAGCTCTCTTGGAAATCGAACTCGGACTAAAAAGAAAACGCGAGAGTTTAGGCAAAGGTATTATTATAGAAACGTTGTTAAATGCATTCTCATATTTCATGATGTAAACAATTTTATGCATTCGAATAATTAGGGGGAAAAGAAAAAGAATTAACGAATTTAGAGATGATAAAGGCTTGTTCTGCTCTGTTTAGAATAATGATTTCTAAGTGCGTGTGTGTGAGTGTGTATATATATGTAGACGCGCGTGCGTATATATATAGTAGCAAATAAAGAATGTATAGTTTATATATCAGACTAAAGGATACTTTTGCAATATGACAGGAAATGAAAGATTTGCGTTTAAAATGGATGGTTACTATACCTTTAAACGTTCTAACAATTCCAGACTTTCTTTGTTTCATACTTATTCTCTTCTGCCTCTCTCTTCTTTTGTTCCCATTCTTTCTTTTCCAACAACAATCTCTCAATGTTCCTTTCATTTTCTTCTTTCACTTCCTTGTTCATCTTCTTTCATACCATATCATACATATAATTTGTCAATACTCAAAAAAGTATGTTAAATTTTTTTCTGTATTATTGGCTAAATAATTGTCAGTTAAATATAACAAAGCTTCATTTGGATCGTAGAAAGAAATTGTTTACGTATTCCATTAGATTCCATATAAAATAAATAATTAAGATATTATTCAAAATGAGATTTCTAAACGCATTGAACAAGTAAACTGAAACTTACCAAATTATTCTTAAAAATGAATTGAGAAAACTTGCGCAAATATTCAAGTAGGGTAAAACGTATCACATTATGAAAATAATTTATTTCATTAACTAATGAGGCCATATGAAGGGAGGTTTGCGATGGTGAGATGTAGTATGCAGGTATATAGAAGAGTTAGGGTAGTTACAGCACTTATAGGGAGTAAATGTCCAATGCAAAGCAACCTTCCAAACTAACACCGTCCTTTTTACTTTCTCTTACTGCTGAGAGAGGAAGTATTAGCAATCGTGTCAAATTTCCAAAATCATGTGTACACTGGAAATATACGTTTTGCGGCTCCCAGACTCAGAAAAAATTGGTTTTTAAAAAATAGGGTTTTGTGTGTGTGTGAATAAATAACACAGTTCAAGCACAAAAAATTGTGTTTAGGTATCTACCTGGGATTCAATGGAACTTATTTGTCAAAATAACTCATCCTAATATACGTATCCCACTTTACTAAATGGATTTTTCAATTTTTTGCAATTTTCTTGAAAATGGCTTCAACGATTTTCTTTAAACATTTCATACTTACTCAGATATATTTAAACTTCAATCTGACTTTTATTTGAAATATTTTTCCGGGAAAATTCGTGCTGAGGGGGTAGGGTGAGGTGAGGGATGCATTCTTCTAGTGCTATTTTAGTTTATTATACGACTCTATCAATTATATTATTTATAAAAAAGTCGATTGACTGGAAAAACCACTTTATGAACAGAATAGTTTTTTCAGTTTTCTATGATTTGCTCCATACAGACACCAATGGGTTTCATAAAAACTTGGTATACCTATCACTTCTGTTTGAATCTGTTTTCGGAGAAAGTTCATTTTAGGGGGAGAGATGACTTTATGTTGTTTTAATAATTTCGATTCTCTCATTGATATAACATTGAACACATCCAAATATTTAGTAAAAATGATAAATTTAAAGATAAAGTGTCAATGCCAAGATATATCTTTGTTAACTGCAGTAAGGGGAAGTGTATGATTGTGTAGTGGAAGAACGAAATAGAAAAATAATAGTTTAGAGTTTAGAATATTTTACAGTATCCAAAATTGTATTTTGTTAATATTTTATAATTATCTTAGTGCTGTGAATTTAACTTCAAAAAGAGTGTATTTTTGAGTCAGGTATATTAAATCCAGGTCATTGCTTTTGGGAAAACAAAGTAACAAAAATCCCGTTGGGTTAATTCTTTTATAAAAGAAAATTCCCCCGCTAGAGAGAGATTCCTTAAAATAGTCTGCCTTCAGCTTTCAAAGAAAACAGTCTGACTTCTGCTTTCAAACAACTAAGTCGGCATTCTACTTCCAAAGCCAAAACACTACTTCAGGAATCGTTCTCTAAATATCAGTGGCAGTTTCACAAATATTAAA
Organism: Triatoma infestans; assembly: GCA_011037195.1. Lineage (NCBI taxonomy): Eukaryota > Metazoa > Arthropoda > Insecta > Hemiptera > Reduviidae > Triatoma > Triatoma infestans. The sequence continues at coordinate 49,186 of JAAEAF010000299.1, forward strand.
TTAGTTTATAATATCAAATAACTGTAGTTATTATTTGAAAGAATATATTTATTTTTAAAACAGTGGTGATTTCTTGATTATTCTTAATACTTCTATCTCTATCTCAAACATACTTACAAGCCCATTTACTTAACCGCTCGTGGTACTACAAATACACATCACACCATTACATCGTGCTACTACAAATACACATCACACCATTACATTACAATTGTTTCAAACCTTTTTCTATTGTTTGAGGGTCATTCAATAAATAACGAGACAAATCGCTGTAGCTCAAAAACGATTTATTTAATCAAAACTAAACTTTGGCTCCTTTTCAAAATAGTTCCCAGCAACATTTATTATACACTTGTCTCATCGTTCTTCTAATTTGTGTATGCCTCTGACATAAAATTCTTTGGGTAGATCTCGAAGCCACTTTTACATCTGATTTTTAACTTCTTCATTGGATTGAAAATGTTTTCAAGGGTGGAGCCTCTTTTAAGGAGTTCAAACAAATGGAAGTCCGATGGGGTGTGGTCGGGGCTGCAGAGGGGATGTGGATGGATCTCCTACCTCACTTTTTGAAGTGTTTCTTGAGTTAACTGAGCCGTGTATGGAATGCGCGTTTTCATGAAGCAAAATCACGCCTTTAGTCAAGAGTCCACGACGTTTCGTTCGAATAGCAGGCCTTACTTTGTTTGTGAGCATATCACTGTAATACTGGCTGTTGATCGTTCGTTGATGTTCAAGACCGTCACAATAAATAGGCCCCTGCGAATCCCAGTATACTATAAGCAAACATGACTTTACCTGCAGACGGCTGGGTCTTGAATTTCTTTCTAGTGGGAGAACCCTAATGCTTCCACTCAAGGCTTTGACGCTTAGACTCCGGCTCAAAATGGTGTATTCATGTTTCATCACATGTTACAATCCTAATGAAAAATTCTTTTTTAAATTAAACATCGCTCTTTCAACTATTGATTGATTTGAAATCTGGTTCCTTTGTGGGCATCCGTAAGGCACAAGTTTTCTTGTACTGCAGCATATTTTGAATAGTGTTATGGACAGTTCTAACACTCGCGTGCGTCTCTTCAGCTATCAGTTCAACAGTAATACGCCTCTTATCCCAAATTAACGTGTTAATTCGAGGGAGAAAGTTGCAACTTCAACCGGTCGTCCAATTCGTTGCTCGTCACAGACACTTACACGGCCGCTTTTAAACTGTTCTACCCATTTGTAAACGTTCGAACGGTTCCCGGACACTTTTAACATTCTTTCGTGGATTTCACTACCTTTGAATTACCTTTGCAACTGAAAATCTTATCATTGAGCGTTATTCTTCCAAGGTGTAATGCTCGAAAGGACTCACTGAATACATTTGAGAGAAACTAAGTACAAGAATGCCAACTTGACGCACTGAAACTATTGTATTGATTAAACAAACCGTTTTTGAGCTACAGAGATTTGTCTCGTTACTTATTGAATGACCCTCGTAAAATGAAGGACAAGAAATTTCAATAATTTAAAATTACGACCGAGAATTAACTTACAAACACGAGCGCCAACAATCATGCAAATAAAACCAATGAGAATTACTGCCAACTTTCCAATAATACGTCGTCCATCCCAACATTAAACTAGATGGGCAATATAGTAAAATTAAAACAGTAAACAAATGAAAAACAATTTATGCTTTGATAAAACGCAACCAGAGGTTTACTTTGTTCGAAATTTAAAATCATTCAGAATTACATTGAATGGATCACGAATTTTCATATTTAGTTGGGAATCGTATATCCACATAACCTTGCAATTAATTAGCGCACCTGGCGGCCCCTAGAGCTATTTAGTAAAAATTTGCAGAGATCAACATTTGGTTACCTAGCAAGATCTGGTTGATTAAAATTACAAATTAAGACCCATTTGTAAACGCAATCAATATAATTACTTCGGGTCCTAATTATATGAAATAATAAAGCTATAAAGAAGGGAAGAAATAAAAACCATAAATATAAATTTAAATAATTTCTAAATTTTACTAATATTTTATAGGAACCTGCCACAGCCCAAAAGAGGGGTCGAATAATAGAGAGTCTTCTTTTTCATCTGCAATAATTTCCGAGATTTCAGGATAGAAAACATTCCGCACAATTTTGTTAAACAATAGTAATATATATGCGAACTACCACCTTTTTTTTTTCTTTTTTTTTTAAATTAAGTCCGCGAGTTAAACTAGTGGGTTGTGTAGCTTCATAGTGAAAAGCAACATTTTTACAATACCCTGTCACCTTTTTATATTGTTGTGGAGGTTGGTTCCGCAGAGCTGGAAAGCATCAGAGACATTTTCCGTGGTAGCCTGCTTCAGTTTGTGGTCATCGACCGGTTTCGGGCGTTCGCCCATCTTCAGGATGCGTTTGTCAGACAGTGTGATAACACAGACTTGCAAAGAGCAAATTCAGTTTATACACTGACTCACATGGAAGTATGTTGATGGATGCCGTAAGGAGCTGTAGTCACTACAGTTCCTAAAGAGTGTATATCGAGACAAGGACGCGATCTCAAGATGGGATGCCGATAAAGTGGCAAAGGGGACACTTTACGAGCGTAGAAAATGTAGGAAAGATGAAACACCGCTTCAATTTCTTGGAGAGTATGCTAGCAAACGATCTTAAAATGTGGCATTCGTATTTGATGTGAATCTGGGATCGGTGATTTCTATCATTTCAGCTTAGCGTTTTTAAATTAAACAGATTTAATGTGAGGTGTATTCGTGAGAGGGGAGATAAGTCCATTGGTATCTCAGTGCATCGACTTTCTAAAGGAGGCTTCGAGTTCTAGTCGAGATTAGAAAACTATTGTAATGAGATTAACATCCAACTAGAGACTGTAAGTGAAAGAAACAGACTAACACTTATAATCTCAGATAATCGATTATTTATAGCAACTTGTGGATTAGCTTACAAATAAACAGTTTCATATATTTTGCAAAAGTACAAAACAAAACACGTCAACACAGTCGGAAAGACAACATATCAAGACATCACACTAATAAATGGGCTGCTAAGGTCAGTTTGCATTTTAACCCATCGAAACTGCGAATTCAATTTAATATCAAAATGAATATTTTTAGCTAAAGCCAAATTAGATAAACAAAGCTAGAGAAGAGCGGCCCGTTTCAGGTCGTTGCTTCTCTGTGGACATTAGTCGTTATGCATTCACTTTGTAAATAGCATAATACTGTTAATTAAGTGCAAACAAATTCACCGGAAGCAGTATCACCTTGCTTGTGAACGCATCTTTAATATTAAGACTTTAAAAATAACAATTAAAACTTACGTAATTCAACTGGAGGGAATAGTGCATTAATTTTTTATCAAGATGCAATAATGATGTTGCCCAAATTGGAAGCTGAATTGGCAAGCACTGTGAGTGGTCCCCGGAACAAGTGATAAGGAAGAATATTCAAATAACAAATGTTCGTGACCAACATCTATAATTTTGTAATAGAATCAATGTTACAACAAAAATACGCAAAACTATTCTTAAATACTCTACTACTATAAGGAGCACAACAAAACAATGGACTCATTATGTTTGTTTATATAAATATTAATTATACATTATGAGTTATAAAAAAAACTGATATAATAGCTGATTAGAATATTAATATTATTATTATTAACAGTACGTCAATTAGAAAAAAATTTGATGCAAAGAATCCTCGCTACATCAAAAAACGAAAACACTGACTGAGAATTAACAAAATTATTTTATAAAAGAGACTCTCTATCTGTTGTTTTTATGACGATATCACTGGATATAGCGCATGAAGTCATTACACAGATGCTCGCAAACTATAAAAACTTGATAAAAAAAAACACTAGACAAGCTTCTACATATAGAATAACTACAATCTAAACTTCGCATTAATATCAACTTCCATCTAAGAACAATCAACCTCTGCAGACATTATGAGATATTTACACTTCTTGGAAGCAAATTACTAAAAAGAAAGGATTCAACCATAAAAAAAATTACTAAACAACAAAAAAAAAAAGGAAAAAAATTAGATGTCGCATATGGTAACACACCAGAAAATAATACGCATCAATGATTGAACACTATGGCTCAGCTCAAATTGCTGAGTTCTCGAGATTAAAATAAATAAATAAAATAATAAAAAACCTATAGCGCAACAGCCCATGAAGAGTCAAGACTTGCCAGAAGGCAATTTTATTGGTGGACTATGGTAAGCACGTCGCGGTTCCAAATACGTTGGTTACAGATAACAACGTGAGTATCATAGATCACAGATAAGTATCATAGGAATATGTGATTCTAAAGTTGTATGCGAAATCGCTATTTAACATTGAAAACATATTGGAACGTCTCCATTATGTAGAAGAAATATTCTATTCTTTACTTTTTACTTTTTTTCATATTTATATATTTGTTAAATTCGACTGCTGTACTTCTATTAGTTAGAGGAAAGAGTTCTTCGTGATGCTCCCCACAAAGTTCTCGTCACATGAAATATTCGTCTTCTTTATAATAATAACTTAACGGATAATTCCTTTCTGAACAGAAAAATGTCTGAACAACCGAAACTGATCAAAGAAGTTGAAGGCACGATAATTCTAGGAAAATTTCTAAATCACAGACAAAAAGATATTTGTACTAAGATCTATGGTCAATCCAGAAACAAACTACATCAGAAATTTCCTCCTACTTTATTTTTCAGGCTTCAAGTACCCACTCTTCTTCAGGACATCTTGATAAATAGTGTCATATCATGGACTAAAACCAGGCAAAGTCAGTGTACTTATTCTGCTTAAATGAGTACATAACTGAAGTTGCCTTATGAGGTCCTTAATATCACAGTTTTTAATCAATACATCCAGAAAAATATACCGAATGCCAGCTTATTCTGTGTGGTGCATGATAGATAGAAACTTGAAGTCAATTCTCTATACGAACCTGATAAACCATACTCTGATTATGGATAAAAATCCGAAACCAATGAGAACCAACATAAAGAAGCCCCCACTACGACCAGATGAATCCAACATTGCAGACCCAACCACATATATTAAACTTTCTCACTAGCTTGTCCAAATTATATCTTAAATAAGGTGGGGAGTCGGGCAACATCTCCGTTTTAATTCTTTGGAAGCTTCAAACTTACTTGACATTTTACTTGGTAATATGCATTCCCGCATACATTCTTTCTATCGCTGGACTAGGTTTCTTTCTATACCTAATAGTCTTTTATATCATACTCTAAACAGTTGTGATAGTTGGTTCAGCAGAGCTGGAAAGCATCGGAGACATTTTCCGTCGTAGCCTGCTTGATTTTGTGGTCATCGAGATGCGTTTTTCAGACAGTGTGACAACACAGACTTGCACAGAGCAAAGTCAGTTTACACACTCCTCACTGGCTCCATAGTTGTTGTGGTGGTTGGTTCCTTTACTTTAGACGACTTTAGAAATTGAAGTTCCAAGAGTGGAAAGTGTAAACTGACTTTGCTCTGTGCAAGTCTGTGTTGTCTCACTGTCTGAAAAACGCATCTTGAAGATGGGCGAACGCCCGAAACCGGTCGATGACCACAAAATGAAGCAGACTACCACGGAAAATGTCTCTGATACTCTATAATGTTTCCCACTTTTAAACTTCTCGGACAACAATCAATTTTTTTTTTTTTTCTAAGTGAAGAATCTAGATAATTTGTATATTTAATCCGTCACAGTATACTTCGTTTTGTTGGTTTTGACAGGTTTCTCATCAATCGTCAAGTTCAAGTTGGAGTGCAATTCTCTACATGAACTTGAAAGTCCTATATACGGAATCCGACACCACTAAGAAACAACCAAAATAAGACCCCCACCCCACCCACCAAAGATCGAAGATTAAAGCTACCGGGCATAGTTTATGCATAATAATTTTTAGCTTAACTTTTTTTTTTTTTAAGAGATAATTTCAATAATTTTCATATTTAACTAATTATATTTTTATTGTGCAAATTTTCTACCACAAGAAAATATTAGACACATCCATTACACCTATCAATATCAGCGAGAGCTATTAATTTCCACCATATATTGATTTACGCTTAGCGATAGGTAATATCTATGATAGATGAGATCACTTATCTAAAGTTTTATGTAAAAAAAAAAAAGCCTAATAGTACTCCAGTTTTTCAGCCCTAAATTAATTTTTGATACAGATATACGTAATTATGAAAAAAAAAGCAATTAAACAATCTATATATAATTTTCATTTTTAAGTATGAGAGACATATAGAAATATGTTATATATATATATACAAAATATGTATATCTCTCAAAATATGTATATTATATATACAAATAGGAGAGATGTTTTGTTAAACTCTGACCTTCTTTTAATGGGAACAGTTAGCTATAATAGCATCATCTCGCGTACTAGCCATAAATCATTTTACTAGGCTTATAACATGACTACTACAAATACAAACGCCTACATATGAATAAGTTATTTTAGTTAAAATACGCTGTCTCAGAAAATTAACAACACTATTTAATATATCTATAATTACCCAATTACATGTCTCATTTAACTGTATATGTTTATGACATAATGGACAAAATAATTAAATGAGAATTCACAATATCTCTAATAAAATAGTTAATTGTGCTAAATCAGTGGTTTTTCAACGTATTTCACAAGCAAATTAGGCATTTTTTTTTTAACCTATATATTTTTTTAGAAAATTATTCGGAATGAGATTGAAAGCATTTGATGAAAATACATTTTTAATTCTGTAAATTATTCAAAAGGACACTATTTTTAATTGTTTTAGCGAGTACAGTAATCCCTCATTAATTACAGTAGAAATCTTAAAATGTAAGTGAATTTATTTGAAGCCAACGTGGCACTGGGAATGGAGCGTCCAACTTCAAGCTGAGCTTGAGGCAACTATTTGACCAAGCTGCTCGGAAACTGTGAGCGAGTACTTAGAGAATAAAGGAGCGTTCCCAATTGACTCAAAAGTTGCTATTTACGCTTTAAGCATAATTGCAATTGGCATACATGAAAACGTAAATGAAATCAAGAATATAATTAGTGATTTAATTAGGAAACGCTAGGAAATCGTTTATCAATGGATTCCAAGTCTTCCAAGTCTCTATGATATTAGCGGATAGGTCTCTATGAGCTGGCAAATAGGTTAGTGAAAAAGAGTGAAAAGAGGTAAACCAACCCGCCAGGCGGTGCGACAATAAAGAGCAAAGTTGCTACTGCGGTAACAAAGAACTTCAACAAGTAAGCACTAGAGGAAAGCCTCCTGCAAAGGAGTGTAATATATTTGTGTGGAGCAATGGGAATATAGTTCTGGGGTTCCACTGGGTGCTGTAAGTGATACCTTGTGTCTTAGTTGGCCTGGAGGTTGGCCGCTGGGTTTCTTTACAGTGGAGCTCTCACCCAGGATCTTACAGTCTACTGGTGGAGTAGTGGAGTGTGCAAGTGGTCGGAAGTCGACTGTTTGAGAAGGTAGAAATGTTATATATGTCCCTTTCTCGTTGAAATAAATGATATTTGTTCTACATATAATTGATTTATATTACGAGCAGGGGGGGAGAATTATTTCCATTGCTCCACATAAATATATTACAGGAGGTTTCAAATAGAATTGCCGCGCTATAAATTTGTAGCCGATTTCCGGCTGGCGATGGGCCACGACCACCTTCTGGCCTGCACCAAACTGGCATAATGGAGTCGCCCCCAGCTTACCCGCTCTGCAATAACGGCAAAAAGACCATCGGCTACTTTGTCGGGAACCAAATTCCGTACAGTTTGTCTTTGGCCTAGCCGTCTCCGAACAGCGCCTCAGATCCATACTTTACTGGACTGCCACGAAGAAAATGGGAAAAATTTCCAATCAAGCACCAGGACAGTGGATAAATAAAAAATGAAGTGAATATATTTAAAGCATTCTGGTTGGTATAATTAACTAACTAAATAGTAAATTTTAATGATTATTATTATAACCTCATAATTAGGCCTCACAAATGCCACTAATTAAAAATTACCAATCAGATCAAAGCTCGCTAAGATCTGTATTCGCCAGATGCAATGTTCACTTACCTGAAACAGAAAGAAAAAAAAAAACAATGTAAATATATTAAAAACAACGTAAAAAATAGCTATGTTAACCACCCATGTAATTAGAAAGATATGTCATATAAAATGAGATATGCAAACTAATTAGGTGGGTATACTAATTAGATACCACAAAGTTCATGTAACATTAGTAGGTATACTATTATAACGCCAAGGCAGTATGTATTATTTGACGTGAAATATGTCCTTTGGTATATATTTAGTAAATTGGCGAAAAATATAACCATTAAAAATTAAAATATTTATTTCATTTTTTTGCAAATATTACAAGGAAGTTTAACCTCCTGGTTTTATATAAAAATCATCAATTATTTTCTAAATATAAGTGTCATTAAAGAGTTATTAATGTGTAAGTAATTGAAACAATTGTTCAACGAGAAAGATGTGCACTGTAAAAATGACATTTTCAAATTCTTGATATTTCCAAGAATTTTACTTCCTAAAATACCAGAAACTAACTATATAATACCTAAATTAAAATGATTAAGAGTAAATGAATCGACTAATACGAAAGAATTATTAATACTATAAACGAATAAAGTGAAAGAAAAATACGAAATTGCTGAGAAAAAAACTAGAGTAAAAAAGAACGTTTCAGTCAGTTATCAGTTTTAACCTAAACTTTAGTCAAAGAAAAAAATCCTATGTGGAAATAAATTACTTGCAGTCTTTGTACTTTTTGATGACAATATTTCTTCAAATTTTTGACAAACTTTGTAAATATTTAGATGCTAAGGCAAATAAAAAAAAAATTTAGTTATGAGTATTACATAAGAGAGTAGCGTGAAGTCCCAAACTTTGTTCAAAATTCTTTAAAAAAAAAAAAAGTAATGCCTATTTTTTCAGGCGGTCTTAACGTCCAACTACCATATTAGATGTCGTGGACGGGGGCAGAAGCACCTACTTTACTAGCAACATTTTTTAAACCAAAATAAAATTTAGCAGTTATATACGCGGGACTCGAACTGGGGACCTCCCACTTACTAGCCCATGCTCATAACCACTACACCAACACCCGTTCCTCTTTAATAAAATAAATAATCTTGTAAAAAAGTTGCAAACTTTATTTACTAAAAATCACTTTTTCGGATCTCCCGAGAGCAAATAACCTTTATATACGATGAAAACTCAATTTCGAAAATTTAACACGATCACAATACGTTTAAGACAAAGTAAAGAAGAAAAAAAAAAAATTATTTAAACAAACAGCTGGCCAGAGTTAAATGTAGCACCACTGTGACACCCTTTTTAAAATTATTACCAATGATTTGTACAAATACAGCAACTGTATGTAATTAGAGAGCTTGTAAGCACACACAGCATGGCAGATGGCGATCACACAGCTGTCCAACCGCACTCCCGCCCTGTCACTAACTTTATCCACAATTCTGAACATTAACCAAGTCTACAAAACCAATATACCACCTCCAAATAGAATTATTTCAATAATATTCAAATATTTTCTTGTTATTCTATTTTGATGATAGAGCAGGAGGTGACAAAAATAATAATTTAACTATTTTAACTACCAAAGTTTCGAAAACAACTTTTTCGTCTTTATCAGCGAGCTTCAAATATTATTACTATTTAGTTTTTTTGCCACAAAATTTTGTTTATGGCTGAACTAAGCTATGCACAATTATTGTAGAGATATTTTCTATTTTGATGCATGATTAAATGAATGTTTGAAAATTAATTTCTGTTAATATAAAAAATATACAGGAAATGGCACTTTAAAAGAGAGCGTAACTTCACCCCACCCCAAAAACCCTCCTTAAATGAACTTTTCCAAAAAAAAAAAAAAAAAGTTACAAATAAAAGTTGTAGCTTTTTCTAAGTGCATTTGAAAAAGTTGGAGCAGATTTCGAGAAAACGTGTAAAAAAGCTATTTTAAAAAAACCCCTAAGTGGTACTTCCGATTGAACGATTTTTACTAAAATGCTTATTAGGTGGTTCACTGATAGAACTAAAAATGAAGTATGAACTTTGTACTATCAGTTATGCTGATCACAAACAGACACAAACACACACACACACACACAGCAGATCAATTTCTAGACACCTTTTTTCAGACTTAGGGGACCTCAAAACATGTATTTCCAGCGAAAACTCGATATCTTTTTTTTTTTTAATTTAAGGCGCGTCATTTGCGTCCGGAGCTTTATCAGTGCACTGCCGGCCTCCACACAGTGTTCTCTCGTTATAGGCAACACTGTCGTTCATCACCAGACAGTGGGCTGTAGAAATTTTTTCTAGGAAGAAAAAATCTAAGGGCAGCCCAGCTGGACTCGAACCCGGGACCTCCGAGAGGGAGTCCAGTACGTTAACCACTTAGCTATTCCCTTCCCTATCGAAAATTTGATACAATTACAAAACTTGCTCTTATTAGTACTAAAAGGAGCAAAAAAGCATTCATATTAATAGAAATATGATATGATTTTTCACCATGCAACACAGCCGCATGAATGTTTTCTGTCTCTATTGCATACGCGCCCGTCAAACTCCTCAACAATTTCTACAAAATGGAGGGCAAGTTCACTGTTTAACGAAGTTACCCAACAAATAAACAAGGAACTTACTCTTAACTCAACAAACGGACAGGCAACATGAATCTAAAATCAACAAGAAGCCTTTTAAACAAATAAGGAAATTAAGTCTCTAACCAGGATAGTATCAAGAAAATTAATTATCTTTGGCTGTTCGTCACTCACTCTATCTCTCCTATTCACCTTATCTCTTCGTCACCAAAATAATCGTCAAAATAAAATCTAAAGAAAAGTTTCAGTTTCTTTTGTTCAAACAAACATCACCAGCCAGAATGTAAGTAACCAAGTGATTTGATTTTAGAGAAAGCCATATGAACAACATCAAAACCCAAAAGTTCAAACTTAGAATTCCGTATGAATATCACAGAATGAAGATAAAAATTAGTTAATGATATTATCGGTGGGTATGTCACATTTTCTAAATCTTACTTAAGGAAAACTTGATTTAGGAGGATTGTGGTAAGGGAAGCATCAAACTTCTTTCTAAAATCTCTTGCCATCAAATTTTATGGTAATTACTAATATTCCTAAGATTTATTTTCTGCCAATTTAAGGAACGAAGTAACAGAAAAATTCTTATGGGTATTTTAGCAGATTTTTCGAATAGATAAGTTCAATGGCTGCATCCTCACTTGGTCTCTAATCGTATAATGTTAGTCTTTGCAATGCTAAAGAAGAATCAAATGTCTATAAAACTATATCAAGTGCAAACTATAGTAATAATAATTAGATTAACAAATATTATTTTAAGTGAATACAAGTTAAATGTAGGTTAAAGTATTTTCACAACAGTACTGATTAAGACTGAGTGGTGGAAGGATTAGGATGGTGAAATATATCCTGCAAGCTAAACTATGTCAGCAGGATGAACATCGATCGATACTCTCTCACTGTGTCTCTCCCACCTACCCTCCAAACTTCTTTTCCTTCAATGGTACTTTCTCATTTTGTAGCAGCTATGTCCCCGCCCAGTGTTTGTGAGGAAGATACTAAGTAATTCCTAAGCAAACATATATACATTTTAATCTAAGACTGTGGTAGATTAAACCGAGATCAGTACAAAGAAGAAAGCCTTAAAAGATAAACAATCAGTGAAGTGTATCGTATTTTCCTCATATTTTAAGATGAATAATGTGATAATGCCAAGACAATAGGACTATAAACAATATTGGTTGGTCTATTGTATGTCATGATAATAATAAGGTTCAATAAATCGCTCAATTAAACCTATTCATAAAAGAAAACAGAAATATTACATATATCTGCAAAATAACTGGTATACATTTTTGAAAATTTAATTCCCGAGTAGATTGGGGAGTTCAGCTTTTGTAAATTTACACAAATCAAAGATATTTAATCGTTGTTATGTGGTTGGGTCCGTGCAGATGGTTGGGATATCAAAGATTTTTCTCGTGATATTCTGGTCCATTTTGTGGTCATGGATCGGTTTCGGGATACGGACATCATCATCAGACTTGTACAGAGCAAAATCAGTTTACACATCGCCACATGAAGGTGATGGGCAAAATCCATGAACGGGAACTGTGCAGCATTACTAAATTTTTTTCAGTTTTCGATTTTTTCTTTAAAATTTGAATACTATTTACAAAAGTCCCTCACACTTTTATTTGAAACATTTTCCCCAGAAAATTGATTTTTTGAGGGGATCTGGGGGGAACAGTAACCCCCCCAAAAAGAGTAAGCTTTCCTATAAAGTAACAATTTAACATCATGTATTCCACCAATCATTAATATAAAGTAAAAGTAACGCTAGAATTTCAAACTTGAAGGAAAGGGCAACTTTAGTGAATAGGCTTTTCGAGTTTTTTTGGGGGGGAATTTTCACGAAAGCGACTATAACGATTTCCATTAAACATAATTGTTGCTAACTGCACGGATATAAACCTATCACTTTCATTAGACACAATGTCCCAAAAAATTTGATTTTAGACGTTGTACGGTATTTGAGAAGTTAAATTATAAGCTTTATCTGGATCTGGTTCAACGTTATAGGCGCGATCTTCTGGACTACACTGTAATCGCTTCTCTCTCTACCTGTTTAGGTTGCTGGTTGGTACTTGTCCCCATTCCACTTCTATATTTTATTTAGTTTAGGAAGTTTAATCTTAGTCTCGTTTTCTCGTTACAGATAACAGTGCGCCTTTAACGTACAATAGCTGATAAGGCACCTAAAAAGGAGCAAATCTGGGACCTCTACATGCCGGTTCAGTTCGCTACCGCTGAGTAATCCCTTCCCTTCTATGGTGGAATTATCCTTAATAATAATAATAATAATAATGTTTTATTTCATAATGACAAACTAAATACAAAAATACATTCTTGACATTCTACGGGCATGGTAAAACCGTCTGCCGGAGGTTGATAATGAGGAAGAAAAAATAAAATAATAACTAAATAAAAAAAAAATAAAAAAAAGAAGAAAGCAGTAATAATAATAATAATAATAATAAATAATAATAATATATAATAATAATAATAATAATAATAATAATACTAATAATAATAAATAATAATATAATAATATAATAATAAGAATAATAATGACATGAATACTTGACAAACAAAAAATGATAATCGCTCAAAGATGATTACAAAAGGAATACTATTATGAAAATACCTATGTTATTTTATAATAATTCAAATGTACATAACTAATGCTTGTGATTAAAAATAAAAATTACAGAATGAAGATAAAAGTTATCTAACACAACAATAGAAACCACATATAGTTTTAATTAAATAAAATTAAAACTTTAATTCATATTACATAAGAAAAAAATATGGATACTAAGTAAAGTTAAATTCTTAACTAAATTTTGGCGATAAATCCAAGATTGCTGCACAAATTTACTAAGGCTCATAAAATTGTGCCCATTAAGAAGCTGAACTAGCTGATCCTTTGATAATGTTTTTTGCACCTAAATAGGGATATCTGAATTCGGAAAGTATAGGACAAACCCCCAAAAAGTGGAATATATCCTCCCTCACGCGGAGATTACACAAAGAGCAGCAACTAGGCTCTCTTTCAAACCAAGGGTTATAATTTAAATAAAGTAATTCACATTAACTTAAAAAACCAACCCAAATCCGCGAGTGAAACTTCCACTGTGCTAAACTCAAAATTTAAAACGTCTAAAGAGTAGTTTAAATCTCTATACAAGGACAACCGGATAGACTGACGGGCTCTCTGTTCACATTCCTTAATTATCCTTAATTCTTATTTTTAAATAATTATACTTAATTAGATGTAATCCATCTCAAAATTATTCTTCTCAATGCACTGTTTCGCTTATCAGATTTCCCCATAGAATGATCCTTTCCAAATAAATATCCATCCATTCATTTGTTTATCTTGAAGTCATTTTTATTTAAAACAAACTCCAACGGAGACAATTCCTCAGATGCTTTTATTTTATTCATATGGGTATGTGTACAATAAAAGTATTACAATGAACAAATGACCTATGTATGGCAAATTGTATAGCAGTAATAGCATGACACTGTTCGATCATAGTATTCAATAACTGGTTCAAATATGAATAGAACGTACACTGTTACATATAGTTTTTTAGTCTCTCATCATAATACAGGAAATAATTTTGTAGAAAGGATAGATGCTAAGCGGAATTGTCCTGCGCCTACCCAACAACAACTACTAACTATCCTAACTAAGCTCTTTCATCAATGTCAATTCTAATAATGTCCATCCGTTTTAAGAGATATAAACAATACGCCAGTTTTATAACTGAATGTAACTACTATATATATAAGTCAATAAAATAAAGTTTTACAGTTAAAAATAAATAAAACATGTAACCACAATTGCTAGATCCTCGTGCTGCTTGAAGAAGTACTATGACTACTCGCAAATTTTCGAAATTGAGTTTTTACTTGGAAATACCTACATATTTTTGAAAGTCCTTGAATACCAATGTTTTTACATTACGTGTGTATGTGTAAACAAAATACCTCAAAAAAGAAAAGAAAACCCATATTGAGCTTTTGATATTCCGTTTAGGTACAGCACAGCGTCTGACAACAAGATTTAGGACAAAATTCATCTAAAGTTCGACTTTACTGTATGTTTTTCGTTTTTTCAATTTTTTCGTGATTTTCTTAAAAAACAGCTTGGGCAAATTTCTTTAAACTTCGCATACTAACTACAAATACATAGGCTTATCACTTTTATTTGAAACATTTTTTTCAGCAAAATTTAGTGTTGGACGGCTCTTCGGCAATAAAGCCGCAATCTTTAAAGTACCTTCCAATCCTTTGGTACAATGTACAGTTCCAGAATATTACGATACCTTATTGATATATTATGATACATTGCAACAATGGAAGAATTTCTAAATTCGAAGAAAACTTGTTAACTGGTAGTCCGGCCATTTTGTAATTTTCTCGAAATTGTTTGTAATGATTTTTTTTTAAAACATTATCTTAGCGTTTATCTTACAAGGGATATACAGTCACCATTAGATCATCGTAATGAACAAATTGATAAGAAGTCCGGAAACGGCACTTCAGCTCCAGCTCAATATTGTTCCAACACTTATTGTTGTATGGATATTTTTATTAAAATTTACAATCAATGTTATAAAGAAATTTAGAGCTAAGTAAAACGACATAATAACAGTGGCCTCTGCCTATCTAGTTTTCTCGGGAAGAATCAGAATGTAGATAGCAGGGTTGAAGGCTAAATTGAGGGTATGATGAATAAAAGGTGCTCCGTAATTTCTTATATCGCACTTATTTTACTCTTGAAGAAAATGGCCATATTATGAGTTATAATTTGCTTTCTTCAAACCCCCAGTTTGATTGTTGATACAATATTGATTCCAGTAATGGGCTGTATAATTAATCTTGTATTTTCTAGGAACAGTTCTAATCTGGTGTATAACAGTTTTTGGAATTTGCCGCAATGTATGTTCATCTATTATAGTTTTAGTCGTTCTGGTTAATGATAGAAGTGTAATTTGTTCCAGCAACTGTTCCTAAGCTTTACCCGAGATCCTTATGTATATTGTGTCTTATGGGCAGTAAGGGACCTGCCTTGGTAATTAAATCTATTAAGCTGTTACGCCAATCTGCCCGAAGACAGCAGGAAATCTGCCGAGCTATTGCTTTTCAAAAACTTACTGTATTTAGCAAACCTTATGTAAAATTTTGATCCATCCAAACTTATTTCTTGTTCATTCTTCTTTTAAAAAAGCCGTTGCATGTTTTACTTATCCCCTATAATACCTTTTTATTTCGAAACTTGAAAAAACAAATTTCAACAACGGCTATTAACCTATATATGGCCAGTGAAAAATCTTAGAATATAAACGTTAACAGTATACAGAGATAACCTTAAAGAAATGAAACTTACTAAACAAAAAAAAAAAAATTACTAAAGTAGCTTAGAGTCATTCACTTTGCCTTAATTATAAAGTTTTGTTTAAGTTCCTTTATGAATGAAAACAAAGTAGCATTAACTGGAAACACGAAGTAATTCCCTAGTTATAAGGAGAATGTATAAACTTCCAATATTCATAGTCATAGCTGAAGAAACTAACTAAATAATAAGCTCAGAATAAGTAAGTAATGTTCAGAAGTAAAATAGCAACATGGCTGTGGTTACTGTATCTAGGTTTATGTAGACGGTGAATGAGAGAGCTGGTGAGAGCTAGAGAGAGAGATGTAAGTTTGTGAACACATTCACTGGTGGGAGCAGCCATCATTTTAAATAAAATATAAATGTCAGACAGAACTCAGGCAAGTTGTGCAAGAAAGGATAAAGGAAGAAGCGTCTACAGAACATTAGAGAAAATTATAGAAATTAACTAACTTTAAGAGAAATAAACTATAAAAGTATTACTTTTTTATAAAGATATATATTTTTCTTTTATTAATTTATAACTATGGTTATCTCTACTTTCATAATTTAGCATTTACCAGGGTAAATGCTAAATTAAGTTAATGAATGGTTTTTTGTTAATTATGAAAAACACAATTTACTCCTCTGTGAATGTTTTCTTCATTGACAAAAGATCAGAAAGAAAATTAACACTACGCGAAAATAAACACGCTCTATCTCGTCCGCTACAAATTATTGGCGAATGGGCTTTAACTTCGACAGCCAATCTCTCAAACATAGAATCTATAAACGGTACTTTATAAAAGCCGACCAACTGAAAGCTTAATCAGTCAGTCACCAGATCATCTTTAAAGAGTAAAGATTTGTAGCTACATCAGCTTCAACATTGAAAAGTTAACCAAGCTAGTCACAACACTAGCTAATTACCGTTAGAATAAGCAAGAGTTCTAGCTAAGAGTCACATCACTCTACAGCGATTCACAACAGCGAACGCTACCACACTACATTCATCACACTACCAACATCTCATTCTTCGCTCGGTCACTCTACCATTAACCAACTCTTCCCTTCTTACTTTGTAAATCGTCACAAATATAAATTGTGAGTTCATGTGTTATAGTTTTTTTTTTCTTTTTTGTTTTTTAATTTTATTTGTCTTATTTTATTCTTTTGACTTTGTATTTTTGCGGTTTGTGAGGATACAATAGTTTTCATTTACACCATTTAAATTTCATTCACCATAATTTCCTGTTACTATTACATACACGCGCGCGCGCACACACACACATATATATTTTCATTATACCCTGACATTGCACCAGACGCTCCACAATTTCCAGCATATATTTCAAATTTAAAACAATGCAACAAATGCATAATATATAAATTATTATGTAAGACAAGTTCAGTTAAATTTTGAATATATGCCGAAAGAAGCCTTTTAATTTTCACTTCGAATATGTATCCATCTTAACGAATGGTAAAACAGGGAAAGGATTAGCTCAATGGTAAGTAGTGGGATGGCATCCACGCGAAGCTCCCAGGTTAGAGTCCGAAATTTTCTATTCCTAGATGCCTTTACAGCACGCTACCCGGGGATGGAAAGTGTTCTCTATAACGAGAGAACAGCGTCCGGAGGTCGGCAGTGTATACTGAGAAAGTTCCGGACGCCAATGATCATAGATGTTTACGCGCCTCAAAAAAAAACAGAATTATATATGGTGGTCTTCCAAATTTATTTCGCAACTAAACTTTCTTTAACGTGATGCTCTTCAAATAAATATTTCAAATAAACTGCACAAATACAATAAATTAATTGTGTCGCATAGATGACAGACAACGATTTCTGTTGATACAGTTCAAGTGCAGATGTTTGAGTATGATATCGCTTAAATAAAATCATTGTTTAATCAGGAATTTCTTCTGAAATGATAATAAAAAAAAATATTGATGTACGTATATATATGGTTGTAAACGCTTGGGAAAATAAGGCACAAATTCAATTAAAGATGGAACAAATACAAACAAACAAAATAACTTTTCAAGTGCAAAAAAAAATAGGACATATTCAAATTTGATATCTAAAAGAAATAGAAAAAAGTCTTCTTTTGATATTAAAACATTCACTTGGTTTTACGCTCTTTTTTTGCAATCAAATAATATATAAAGATTGGATGAAAAAAAATTGTAATCTTATTATAAAACAAAAAAAAAAATTAGATAAAATCGGTAGCAAGGAGGGGTGAGAGGACAGAAAGGGATGAACGTAAAGAAAATATTGACAAGAGACAGCAGCAGGGTGTGGTCCCCCGTTGTAACCGTACGGAGAGGTTCGTTCAACCTAACCTAGATCTTCTCTCTTCCCTCTCTCCAGCTACATCCCAAATATATATATTTCATTGCATTTCTAAAATCTGGGATAACATTATGAGTTACTTTTACATAAGAAAAAGTGGTTACTAAATATACTTAACCATCAATGGAATGGTTGAGGAGCTGAAGCGAATATTCCCTTATATTTTTCAAAAACTAAACTATTTTTTTTTTTTCAAAAACATTAAAAGTGTAATAAAAAGATTTGATGTGGAGCAACAAAAGACTACAAATTCCATTTTGAACTTCCGGCACTTCTTCATTTTGAGAAAATTAAAGTCACATATAAACAAGAGAAAGAGCAACCACAGAGAGAAAGAACGAACTTCACTATAAATATACAACCATTTTACTTTCTCTTAGTGTTTTTTACTTTCTTACTTTCTCTTACGGTTGTTAAGAGGAAATATTGCGTATAGTGTGAAATTTTGAAATTGAATATTCTTCTTGGAATACATGTTTTGAAGTTCCCTGAGTGAGGAAAATGTTTTTAATGGATTTTTTGTGTATATAGAAGTGATTACATTTTAGTCCAGAACAGAGCGCCAATAACGATGAACCAACCCCATATAATATTTGAAATTTAATGCCACAAATTCCGCAGAACTATTTTTTTTTCCCCCAAACTTACAACATACACTAAAACTCGAGAGGTTTTTATTTTTGAGCACTTGATTTAAACTCTTAATGTTCACATAACACTACACTGGCACTGATGTTCTCTCTCGAATGATTGTTGGATGAATTCTGAAAGATGACTGATGAAATAATGTTCCTCTTGGTAGTTAAAACCTGCCCTTTATATATGTGATTTCTAGGAGGGGTTAAAAGACAAATAGTGGTCGAGTTCTCCGGCCGTTACCTCTCTGTAACGGTGTCTTGTACCTCCGTTTTTACTCTTTGCCAGCCAAAGTACAATTACCTTTAAAAAGGACATTATTTTAAAATATAAATCTATTTCAATTTATTTCTATTTTTCTGTAATGTGATAACAAGAAGAAAAATATATAATTTTTAATTATAAAAATTATAACTAGTGGTGCCAGCCAGTCGCTATTATTCAGGTCAAGAGCTGCGGTCAGTGCACGGTCAAAGGGACCGCCAAGGACAGGAACCGCCATAGACACACTGCTTTCAAAAGGGTCATTATACGGTCAGTATACAGAAGCCGCCTGGCCAATATAAAAGGGTCAACAATTACTCAAAAGACCGACCACCTGGCTACAGTCTTTTTATAACCGCCAACACCTATTGCCCGACCTATTCAAGATCTAGGGTCAACACACGGCAAGAGATGTTTTAGTGTGACCCGTAATTACACACTTGTCAATGTGTGAGTGATGGAAATATAATGTCTCTCCACAGGAAGAGGGGAGAAGTATTCTTCAGTATTTTATCAGCGTATCATCAAGATTCTACCAGTGATACAGTTCATACATCGGAGCGCGTCCCTATCTAAGTATTTAAACATATATTTATTTATCATCATTATAGTTGTGCATTCTAGTTAACATTTAAATCATTTCAAATTAATTGTAGTTTATCTTTTCAAACGTTTAAATTATTGTTAAAATATATATATATCTATTTTCGTACAAAAGGTAATTCATATTCCGAGTAACAACTCTCTAAAAATCTCTAACTCCCAACTATTCATCACATCATAACCCTCTCCAAGACATCTGAACCCACTACATTTCCATTTGCTTATTCCACTACAACATTAGGAGCCAGAATGTTTCTTTCTAAAATAAAATATCAAGTTAAAACTGAAAGTATCTTAAAACATTTAGCAACAAATTAATTAACATTATTGTAGACGTTTCAAGAAATTACCTACACAATACTATAATATAAAAAATTCGTTGAATTCTCTGAAATTCAATGAAAACTCTGTTGATATAATTAATTAAATAATTGAATTAAATAAAAACTTACCATAAAAAAAAAACTAAATAAGGACAACAGTGGTTATAGTACAGAAATAACAATTCTACTGCAGACGACACACACACATACCAACCAACAAACACATACATACACATACACGCAAGTGATGTTCAAATAGCGTGAAATAAGTGAGTGTGGAAATGGTTAGTAGACATGATAGATTATTATTACATGCTAGTGTATATAGAGCAAATACTATTATTACAAGAAAAGCTAATTTTTCACATCAATTCCCCCTCAGTTCTACATACCTCTCCTCCATTACAACATTTTTACCACCACTATTTCAGAAAATAATTATTTTAGATTTTCACAAGAAATAAATTAAAAAAAAAAGGAAATAGTTTAGAATAAATATTTAAAAATTAAGTTCTTCATCCACAAAGAAAAGGAAGTGATATTTGACACTTCCGGTTATAGAGGAATCTTTTTTTCTTGATCAATAGTTCGGATATTTTGCTTCGAACAGCAGGCCTTGTAGTGCCTAAAATAATTCAATAGTTGCTAAATATTGAGCCCGTTGGACTAGTGGCTGTGGTTTTGTTATCTTCTGTGAGCAAAATTTTCCAAGTTCTTCCTTCATTCATTCAACGTATAAAATGATCTGAGGGGTGGTTATACATTTAAGTCAATCACACAGGCTCAAATAGTAATGACAAGTGAGAAAATAGTAATATATATATATATTCTGTATCTATATTTTCGAAGTGGCTACGCAACAATCAAATAAGGTTGACTGGAGCCTCTTGATCCCTCTTGATGGAGGGATCTTGACATTCCTGTGGCCGCCTAACAAGAACAACATCACATACAATAACATCTCCGCATAATATACATAGAACATGCAGAGGAAAACCCACACATGTTAACAACTTACAAAATGCACACATTCAGACGACAACTTTAGACTGGGGGAGTTATGTATACATTTTTCTTGAGCTAAAATTAGTATAATTATTGCATAAGTAATAAAGCATGATAACATCAAAGTATAATATCTAAATTATAAACTAATCGTGGTACTAAATGTGTGAAAATATATTAATATTTTGTGAAGGAAAACAAGATTATTAATTTAGGTCATAAAGATCAATATTAATAAACGGCTATAAAAGAGATGGAAACCAGTAAATTAGTGAAGGAGACACGAGCCAAACATGGTCTTATTATATACCAAATCACCTGTCAACATGCGCAAATTACTATCATTAGAACAATTTATCTTGCGTTAACCCGTTCCGCAGAAGATAATATTACACAGCAGGTCAATGTTTAAATACTCCGTTCGATTTATTCATTAAAAATATTCAAGAATTTTTACAAAATATTTAGCTCTCCTAATGTTATGCACACAGAACCGTACAAGGTAAAGAAAGGCATTTCAAAGAAATGTCTACCGAAGAAGCTTCCTAAAATGTTTCAGGAAATAGAAATAATAGAGCTACATGTGCATAGTAAGAATTCAATGTGTATAAAAATCTGTAAGCCGTTTTTGTGGCTCAATTTAATTTTTTAATTAAAAAAATTAAAAAAACACTAGTTCTTCCGGTTAGCAGATTTTCGTATTCGGATAGAATCGAAAAGAAATACCAAAT
The DNA here is from genome assembly GCA_011037195.1 of Triatoma infestans. Classification (NCBI taxonomy): domain Eukaryota; kingdom Metazoa; phylum Arthropoda; class Insecta; order Hemiptera; family Reduviidae; genus Triatoma; species Triatoma infestans. The sequence goes on from JAAEAF010000299.1 coordinate 71,173, forward strand.
GTGGGCTTTCTGCAATTTTTGTGATACAAAGACAGTCACCTAACCAATCTCTCGAAAAAACATCTTATCTTCAAAAGCTTACTCTGAACATGAATTTCCGATGAAAACTTAATTCCGAAAATCCAACATGTCAGCAAAACTAGATTTTACAGTTCTAAAGAGAGAGTAAAAAATTAAGAGAGGAAAGTTATCTCCGAAAGTCTGTAAGATATATGTAACAGATTTAAAGAAGAAGACGATCAGCTTGTATGTATTCATATAAGAGTTGTTCAAAAATCTAAAAAAGGAAAAGTACATTTCTTATTAACCATGTTTCCTATAGGAACAGCAAAAGCATTATAAAACTTGAGCTTGCGAATAACTCTTCACACTTCTATTGCGACTTCGTAAAAGCAGGTGAAATTGATGCGGCTGCAGACATGATAAGCTGGAAAAGAAACTTGAATTGCAAGTCTCGAATATCCCTGACAACGTTTAAGAAATATTTTTTAAAAGACATAATAATCTATCTTAAAATAATACGTTTACGAAAGAATACCAAGAATTAGAAAGGCATTGATTCATTTCGTTAATCTAGACTTAACGTATGCATATTACTCGAGGATTTTGTACACGGGTGATTGTATCTGGTATACTGATGGCTCTAAGACTCTGGAGGACTTGGAGCCAAAATTCAAAGCGACAAATCTTAAACTCAAATTTGAGTGGGCTTGGACAAATATGTCACTGACTTCCAAGCGGAGGTCGTGGCTATAAGAATACAGTGCTAAGGAGTTTCTAAAATTGGAATCATCATAACAAGAGGAATATTGTTATATGCCTATAGTCAGGTTCCAATTAAAGTCGCCGATGCCTAAGAGATCCTAAGAGATTAATTTTAAGCTAGATGGAAATGTAACTATAAATCTTCATTTTTTTCTGTTTGCCCGGGTATGTGGGCCATGAGAAAGCCTAAGATTTAGCCTAAAGAGTTCAAACAGATATTTTATAGATCTAGATCCATTTGCGCTGTTACCGGGCTAGTGACGAAATCAGTTTTTACGTTCTGCTTCATAGCAAAAGAAAAGGTCTGGGGAGGAATTTCACAGGCTAAAGAGTTCCATTAAGAAACCCTCGTAGAAGCCTAAAGGCATACATACTAAACCAGGGTCGTGGGTGGGTCGGTTGACCGGGCACTACAGACTCAGGAACGTATGAACCAGGTGGGTCTGCCTCTAATGACTGATAATGTATTTTGCTGGACTTAGATAGATAGATTCTAACGGGGGAATTGGCTCTTCAGCCTACGCCACCGCGACACCCCAAGGATCAATTGTGGCACCCCCCGAGTTGGAGACCCTCCCCCTATCCTGTCCTTAACCAGACTGTGGAATTGGGGGGGGCTCCCAGGTGGTCAATCAGAGCACCTGCCATCAGAGCACCCTCTGCTTGCCTAAAAGACTTAATAGGTCCAAGAGAGGGCCCTAGCTGAAGCTTGTTGGCACAAGCTTCTCTTTACCAAAGAGGTGGTACCTTAGCCAGACCAGCCCCTCGCACTGACATACCACGTGCAGTGCCGGCTCCTCTTCCTCCTGACAAAAACCTACATAGGCTATCCGTTGCCAGGCCCATGCGTTGCATATGCTTATTTAATCTACAATGGCCAGTGAGAACGGCAACTGCTATCCTTATGGCCACCCGGCCTAATTGGAGTAATTCCGCAGTTAGCTTGGGCGAGTGGCTATGGATAAACGTTTTCGCCTGCCTCTGGCCTGGAGTTTTGACCCACCATTCCCTTGATCGGTCCTGCATCCATAGCTTAATGGATGCACTCCTGAGGCATCTTGAGACACCACAGAACGGCTCCGGCCCGATAAGTGCTCTCATTGAACCCTCCCGGGCCAGGCGGTCCGCCGCCTCATTGCCTCTGTAACCCGAGTGCCCAGGTACCCAAACCAGGAAGACCTTATTATGGCTACTAATTTCCCTAAGTGCACCCAGGCAATCCCACACCAGCCTTGAGCTGATCTCCCACGAGTCAATTGCCCGCAGAGCAGCCTGGCTATTGCTGGACTTAAGAATAGGACCCTCAGTTTTCTACCATTGGTAGGACCTGACAAGAGCAAGATTTCTTCAACAGTCGCAGCAAGCGCTTGTGAGCACTTGACCTGCCTTTACATTCTGAGCCAATGGTTAACCAGGAGACTTCACAATAGAACATTTTGAGTCTTAGTGAGCGGGCCTAGAATCACTACCCATTCTTTTTGCTATTCTTTGGCAATTTAAATTCTACAGGAACAATTTTGGGACCACCAACGTATTTCCCAGGAAAATTTTATCATTTTTCATTAACCTTAAAGTTGGCTGTAATAAAAACTTAGTAAGCCTTCACTTTCAGTTTTACAAATTTTCTAGTCTGTACAATTTGGGAGAGAAACATATATATACATAATAATAAATCTGTGAATAAGCTAAAGAAAATTTTCATTAGATAAGTGCAGAAAATTTGCATATTTATAAGTTGTAGATGATTACTATATTCTTGAATTGGGGTCGCTATAGTAAACATTATTAATGCAATTAAAGGAGTAAAGTGGACTCAAGTACAATTTATAAAAAATAGGTTTGCCACGGCACTTAAAATTTCGACTTTTTAAACACGCTTGGCCAAATCAGATGGGACTATAATTTTAAATATATATATTTAAAAGACTTGTTACAAAAAAAAAAATTGGAGGATGACTAAGCGAAACTAACAAATACTTGCAGACGTGATTCATAAAACGAATTTCACGGACTCATAATTAACCAATAAAGGAAGCATTCTTAACATTCACCTGCATTCCAAGACATTCAGGATTTCATGAGTGTTGGAATAAAATTAGTCGTAAAATATTTTTGAACTCATTTTAAAAGGAAATAAATATATGATGAATCATGGAAATCCCAAAATGATACGATAACACTTCAGTAAAAGGAAGAATGACAACTTATTAGTTTTTAGAATAGTGAATTACTTGGTTTAATTAACCTAAATACCAATAACCCTAAAAGAATGTTTACATCCTGTTTCAGAAGTTATCAATTATAAACAAAATTATAGGTAAAAAAAGATAATAGTTCCATTAAGATGATTGGGAAAACAAATTATGAAAATCATTAAATACTAATATTTATGGAGATATGGTACACTACTTTAATAAAAGTATAATATTGCACAAATATTATGGTTTATTTTAATTTCTCTAATTTTATAAGAGGAAGATAAGCTCAGTGGTTAGTGTGTTGGACTCCTATGCGGAGGTCCAGGGTTCGAGTCCAGCTGTGCTATCCTTAGATTTTCTCTTCCTAGGAGCCTCTACAGCTCACTGTCCGGTGATGGACAATGTTGTCTGTAGCGAGAGAACTAGTAACTGAATATATGGAGGCCAGCAGTGCACCGAGATGTTGACGCGCCTTAAATTTAAAAAAAAAAAATTCTTAATAATACGAGGTGTGTAAATTAAGTAATGAGACTGATTTTTTATCTTTTTTTTATTCAAATAAAATTACAATTCAACATTGTCCCTTTCAAAGTAACTACCTTGGGAAGCCACACAACGCTGAACACGATCCTTCCATTCGTCATAGCAGTGCTGGAACTCGGATACTGGAATAGACTTCAGTTGGTCGGTTACGGCTGTTTGAATATTCTCCAATGTTCCAAAATGACGTCCCTTGAGGTGATTTTTCAATTTGGGGAACAAAAAAAAGTCACATGGACTCAAGTCGGGTGAATAAGGAGGCTGAGGAGCCACAGGAATGTTATTACTGGCCAAATACTCATTAATAGAAATCGCGGTGTGACACGGAGCATTGTCGTGATGCAACACCCACTTGTTTTTGATGTTTGGTCTCACACGCATGACTCTTTTTCGAAGTCTCTCAAGAACTTCTCGGTAAAAATGTTGGTTTACCATTTGGCATTGAGGCACAAATTCTTTGTGAACGATTCCTTGGCTATCAAAAAAGCAAATCAGCATGCATTTGATTTTTGACTTGCTTATTCTTGCTTTTTTTGGCCTTGGAGAGGTTGAAGTGTGCCACTGCATGCTCTGACGCTTAGTTTTTGGGTCATACTCAAACACCCAAGACTCGTCTCCTGTAATAATACGTTCCAAAAAATTGGGACGTACGCTCCAAAATTTCAATTGCTCCCAAAAAGTCAAGGCTCCTTTCCTTTCTGATGTCTTTTTGCTCTTGTGAAAGATTTTTCGGAACCATTTTTGCACAAATTTTTCTCATTCCCAATTCATTAGTCAAAATTTGATGAACGGTTGTGTGAGTCAAATTCAACTCTTCGCCGATCATTCGGACTGTCAAACGACGATCTGAACGCACGAGATCGCGGATTCTGCCAACATTTTCGTCGGTTCTTGAAGATGAAGGCCTTCCGCTGCGAGGCTCGTCTTCAATTGATTCCCTTCCTTCTGCAAACGACTTAAACCACCTAAAAACCTGTGCTCTCGACAAAACATTGTCTCCATAGGCCTGGCACAGTTTTTCAAACGTTTCCGTTGCACTGTGCCCAAGTCTGAAGCAAAACCTGATAGCACAACGTTGCTCGTAATTGATGTCACTAATTTTTAAAACGCACTGAAAAAAACCTTGCTCACAAAAAAAGTCACTACGGACAGTGCAACAACTCTAGCATTTTCAAATTTGCACTGGACGTGTATCAGATGTTTACTTGCCCTACCACGCATGCGCCGCGTCTCCAGTGTTGCCAGATCGAACACTAGAAAATCAGTCTCATTACTTAATTTACACACCTCATATTATGCGGGCGATAGAATTGATATATTAAAATGGCACTTTAGAGGAAACCCTAAAGTTACCTTACGTCCAGAACATATCTTAAATGAAGTTTCCTGGAATAATGTTTCAGGAAACAGTTAATCAGCAGCTGTTATTATGAATAGTTGATGTACCATCTTTAGAATCCTGACTGGAGGGAGAGAGAGAGAGACCCATTACTAAAAACCTTTTGTTTACGAACTTCCCCGCTCGGCTGCGCCACTTTACGGCGCGCCGGCTCTCCGCGCCGCCAAGCGGGAACTTCTCAGTTTTGAATGTTACACCCGTCTAGTTATGTGCTATTCGTGCTATCACCCAGTGAATGTAGTTCTGTTTTAAGAGTAACAACCCGCTGATAAGTTTTGTTTTGTATGTCGGACCCGCTGTGATTGAGTAGAGTTTTATTCCGACACCCGGCTTAGATAAGCACCCAGTTAATTTTAGTGGAATTTGTTGACCCTCCAAATTCAGTGTTAGCTATTACAGTTAAACTCATTTGTAGTACATTATATTTCATCTGGGATTACCTCAAGGACGCCTGCCTGCAGCTTCTTCCAGGGCAACAGGTATATTTAAGGTTCATTCTGACTTGTAGATCGATCTATTTGCTCTGTTTGAACAGGTATACGCTGCCCAGTACGTGCCAGCTTAGAAGATTTGCAAGGTGAGTGCTCACAACCGTTTTCTCATATTATACAAACTTGTCGAGACCCCCCTTTGGAACTCCTGGTTACGCCAGGAGACAATACATACAGTCCACTCCCTGTTTTGTAGACCCGATATTAAACATAAATGGTCATACCGAACCGAATTTCGAACGGTTTTGTATAATTTTGTAGAATACGAAAATCCCAGAAGTCTAATTTTGCAAATTTTGAACCCAATTTAAATTAAATTATACCCAAATTTATTGAAAAGGAAGTAATTTCAATTAAATTTACTCGAAACAATTTGAGTAATTACCCTATTGTCATTCTCAACTATTCTATTCATTAATTTTCAAATTTCAATCCAGAAATTCGAAATTCACATAATTAAAGTTTTATTCATAAGTAAATTGTAAAGTCTTAAAAACGACAAATCTTGCAAAGTTGAGTACAAGTTTGGTCTAAAAATAGAGTTATTTGTTGATTTCCTGTGTGCAAAGTAGAAGAGGGTGTAAAGTACAAATTCAATTATTCTTCACTGGTTTGATTTTGAAGCCGCTCTCAACTTTGGGCGCGTTGGTACGATCTCCATAAAAAAGCCGCGAACTTCAAATTTCAACCTCCTACACTGCTATCTAGTGAGCTTTGCTAACAACTCATACACGTTAATTCCCAAGTCTCACCACGAGCGCAGGTCGAGCGCACACCTACTCGTTTGTTTACCAACAGATATATTCTCTTGTTTACCAATTGGTAATTTCCGTAAACACGTTTAAATCCCCCTTAATCTTATTAAAACTTTATCGTCTATAAACAGCTGGACATTTTAAACTCATTTTGTTTCCTTATTCTGTTCACTATTGTGGATTATTTTTACGTAATTTAATTACAGTTAATTTCTTTGAACTATTTATTTTATTCTAATTGAGAACAATATTAAGTGGTTGACTTTTGATTGTTCTTTAACTCCCGAATTATTAAAGTAGCACCGTTTAAATTATTAACTTCTCCGGTACTTGTGTTGAAGGAATTTGCTCCTCGCACATTAACACTTCGTAGTTTAATTTTATTTTCAGCTGCAACTCTTCAATTTTAAAAGTGTATTTGGATACCGCTACAGTTTATGATTTCTATTTAAAATTCCCCAGTTCAAATCAATTTCCATTCTGACTCGAATTGAATTTGCTAATTCAACTCCATTCGTTCCTCGCATTGTTCAACCCTCATTCATCCTAACCCTTCCAGAATGCCTAAGGAACAAGTATCGGTCAAAAGCGAATCGTCCCGCGATTACTCCCAAGTACTGCAGTCGGCTCAGCGTTTGGTGGCGGAGCGGGAGGACATTTTCGCTGATGCGTCATCCATATACCAAATCGTCAAAGATTTTGATATTTCACAACTAACAGCTCTTCAAGCATATGTCTCCCGGTTGGAACCGCTCGCTCAGGAATTTAAGATTGTTCAGTCGAAATTATTAGACCTCAATGTCGTCTTAAAGAAGGAGGATCAAATCGAAACGCGCCAAGTTCGGAACTCATTTCGTGATTTGACAATCCAAATCGAATGTCTCTACTTAGCTCTCAAAAAGCAAGAGCCTGCGCCTCCTTCGGCCACTGTTTCAACACCTCAAGGCGCTTCCACTAGCCATTTCAACCCGCTGGAGAAAATCCGGATCCCCCAGTTTGACGGAAATGTACAAGCTTGGCCGGAATTCTTCTCGTTATTTACGTCATTGATACACCAAGCTCCAGGCATTAATGACACCCAGCGTTTCCAATATCTTAAAACCGCTCTGAAAGGCGAAGCCGCCTCTGTCATTTCTGGCTTACCATTAACTGGCGAAAATTATCAGGTAGCATACCAAGCTCTGATATCTCGGTATGCCAATCCACGTAGAATAGCTTCCATGTATTTTTCAAAACTCGACCTCTTTAAAAAACAATCCTCATCTTCTCTGTCCCATTTGAAGGACTTCCTTAACACACATAGGAGCTCAGTTAGTGCCCTTAAGGCCATGAATTTGGACGATTTAACTGATTTTTTATTATTCTCCCTAGCGCTTCGAAATTTAAATGCAGACATTACCCGTAAGTTCGAAGATCGAATGGCCACTTCAGGAATACCCACATTCCAAAACCTTATTGACTTTGTAGTTCAGCAGGTGCAAACCATGGAACTGTCTCCTCACCCTACACCCTCTACTCGTAGTTCCCAGTTTGCTAAAGAAGTTAAAACACCCTCGCGTAGCATTTTTATGCTCAACTCAAACCCTACTCAAGTGAAACCCCGTACGGAGAGCCGTTCCAAATCACCTCCAAGTGTTTGTATTTTATGTCGCGCACCACACGTATTGTCTGTCTGCCCTCAGTTTGCCAATTTATCTCTGGACCGCAAATATGACTTTCTTCGTACTAAAAGGCGTTGTTTCAACTGTCTAGGCAATCATTTACGCTCTCAGTGTCAGTCCCGATTTTTATGCCGTGTGTGCCAGTCTAACCGGCATAACACCCTGCTGCACTCCGAACCCACACCCACTTCTCAACGCCCTTCAGCCCCTGAGGCTCCACTACCCGCAGCGCCTTCCCCCACTTTAAAACCAGCAGAACCCGAGGCGGCATGCTTTTTCAGTGCCAATGACACTGGTATGCCGCAGGTATTGTTGGGCACCCTCAACGCCAGCATCTCCGACGCTTGGGGAAATTCACACGTTATCCGAGCTGTCTTGGACCCGGGTTCACAGATTTCTGCTATATCCCAGTCTTGTGTGGCCTTTTTAGGACTGCACACTGCCGCTACACGCGCTCAGGTCACCGGGGTTGGCAACGCGCCGGTTTCCGCCTCCGGACTCATTAATTGCACTCTTCAGTCACGCGTTAAGAATTTTAAACTCCCTGTACACGCGTTAGTGCTGCCTTCTATAGCAGCTTCCTTACCCACGCATTCTATACCTCAGTCGCTACTTCAACGGTACTCGCACTTACCTCTAGCGGACCCGCATTTTGGAACTCCCGCTCCCGTGGACATGCTCCTAGGAGCTGAAGTCTTCCCACTTCTGTTATGTCAAGGCGACCCGGTGCAGAATATGGAGGGCCTATCCGCCATTCCCACTCACTTCGGAATTGTCATACTAGGCGCCCTTGCCTCCGCGCAACCTGACATGCGCCTAACTTCTCTCCATGTTTCCTGCGATCTGGCTGGCCAACTCCAGAAGTTCTGGGAGATCGAAGAGGTCCCCTATAATCGTAATGTTGACCCTGCCGATGCCTGGGTGGAACAACACTTCCTTGAAACTCACTCCCGTGACGCTGAGGGTCGTTACATAGTTGCACTTCCCTTCAAGCAGGGAAGCCCCCCGTTAGCCGTTAACGCCATTCCTCCACGGGCCTCACTAAATAATTTGGAGCGCCGGTTACGGAGTAAACCCACACTTCATACAGAATATTCTAAATTTATGCAGGAATACCTACGGTTGAACCATATGACTGAGGCTGACACTTTCGTGGACTACATTATTCCTCATCATGTGGTGACCAAGGGCCCCTCCGACTCCGCTCGTGTGCGAGTGGTGTTCAACGCCTCCGCCAAGGACATTAATTATCTGTCACTCAACGACCGCCTACTACCTGGCCCAAAGCTCCAGCGCGACATTTGTTCGATACTACTCTCTTTTAGGCTTAACCCTATTGCCCTCACGGCTGACATCGAAAAAATGTACCGCCAGGTTCTTATACGTCCGCAAGACCGATGTCACCACCACATTATGTGTCGCCCCGACCCCAAAGGCGAGGTCAAGGAAATGGAATTAAATACCGTAACATATGGCTTAACGCCATCCGCCTTTTTGGCCCAACGTGTTTTGTTACAGCTCGTTCAAGACCATGGGGGAACGTACCCCTTAGCTTCCAATGCCATTAAAACATGCACCTACGTCGATGATGTGATTACCGGAGCCCCGGACGCCCCTACAGCTTTGTTACTTCGCCAGCAGCTCGAAGAGCTACTCATTAAGGGCGGGTTTAGACTCAAGAAATGGGCCTCAAATTCTCCTGCTTTATTGGCCAAGTGGCGAAATCAACCCGAGTGTTGTGCCATTCCATTTGACTCCGGCGAACACGCCTTTCCAATTTTGGGCATCCTATGGGACCCTAACTCGGACGTGTTAAGATTTTCTCTATGCCCCTTTTATGGCGATCTCACTAAACGTTCCATTTTATCGTACATTGCGCGAGTGTTTGACCCGCTAGGTTACCTGGCACCTGTAACCTCCACTTTAAAAATTTTATTGCAACAGCTATGGGTCGCCCAGTTGCCCTGGGATGAACCCCTGTACGAGCCGTTACTTGGCAACGCGCTAACCATTATCCGCCAGTTACCTTTAGTGACTGACATTTGCATTCCCCGTTATGTACCTCACTCAGCGTCCTTCCCTATTGAGGTGGTTGGATTTTGCGATGCGTCGGCCCAGGCCTATGCCGCTTCTATTTACTTAATTTTTCGCCAACACGCTCATGTCTACCCCACCTTATGGATAGCCAAATCGCGCGTTGCCCCTCTCAAAACTCTGTCAATTCCTAGACTCGAATTGTGTGCTGCGGTCTTACTCAGCAGGCTATATGTTGCCTCAGGCGTTTCCGCCCTCTCTGGTGTGTCCAGTCGTCCCCGATTTTACTCGGACTCCCGTGATGTCCTTCACTGGCTTCACACCCCCCCTCATTGTCTACATACCTTTGTGGCCAACCGAGTGTCTCTGGTTCAGGAATTGGTGCCAGACTCTCACTGGGCTTACGTGCCCACTTCAAAGAACCCTGCTGATTTAGCTACTCGGGCAATACCCCCCGCTAATTTCACTAAGAAGGAAACCCAGGCCTTGTGGCTCCATGGCCCCTCTTTTTTGACCTTATCCAACGCGTCCTGGCCCCCTCCGTTTGCAGTAACGCACCCTGAACCTACCTCTGTTACTGAAGCTACTAATTTAATAGCTACCCTGCACCGTGCGAGCGTCATCGCCCCCTCCCCAGACACATTGCTGGAATCCCTACGTAGATTCAGTTCTTTCACCCTACTTAAGCGAGTTTTCGCCTGGATCCTTCGGTTCACTCGCATTACTCGACTCGATTTTCATGATCGCGGGCCTCTCCGAGTCCCATTGACCACTGACGAGCTCATGCAGTCGGAGCTCACCCTAGTTCGCCTAACCCAGGCTCACTACTTTACTGATTTACTACACGCGCTCCGCACTTCGTTACCTGCGCCCCCCTCTCTTTGGCTACCCTAAACCCTTTCCTTGACGAATCTGGACTCGTCAGGGTGGGCGGAAGACTCCAGCAGTCTTCTTTGCCGTTTCGCTCGAAACACCCGCTACTGTTGCCAAAGCAGGCCCATTTATCGATGCTCATTTGTACGCATTATCATATCTTACACCTGCACTCTGGTTCTAATACCGTGCTCCCAGCTATACGCGAAAGGTACTGGATCCTTTCTCTGAGGTGTTTACTTCGCAAGTGTATTTTTCGCTGCATGACCTGTCATCGTTTCAGGGCTCATTCTTATCAACCGGTCATGGCCCCTTTACCCGCGCACCGAGTTACAGCCGCCCGTCCGTTTGCTCACGTTGGTGTGGATTTTGCAGGTCCATTTCCGACGCGCAGTGCATCACTTCGCTCTTATGTAACCACGAAAGGCTACTTGTGTTTATTCGTGTGCTCGGCCACCAAGGCCCTGCATTTAGAATTTGCCTCTGCACTGTCCACGGACTGTTTTTTAGCCGCTTTCGACCGCTTTATAGCTCGGCGTGGCTTGCCGAATTGTATTTATTCGGACTGTGGGCGTAACTTCGTGGGTGCCGCGAAAGAATTGCGCTCCCTTTATGATTTCCTACGCGACTCCTCAGCCGTCATTGACTCTCATCTGACTAACCGTGCCGTTTCCTGGCAGTTTAACCCCCCGTATGCGCCGCACTTTGGTGGACTTTGGGAAGCCGGAGTTAAGTCAGTCAAAACCCTGCTTGTGCGCCTCGCTGGCGAACGCCCATATTCTGCAGAGGAATATTTCACACTCTTTGCCCGCATTGAAGCGGTGTTAAACAGCCGGCCTCTAATTCCTATAGCCTCGGACCCTAATGAGTCCGCAGGATACCTCACCCCTGGACACTTTCTCATTGGCTCCTCATTGCTTTGTCTGCCCGAGGTCCCTATTCCCGCTGAAGTCTCTGTTCGCCATCGCTGGCAAGTACTGCGCCGTACAGCCCAGACATTTTGGAAGCGCTGGTCGCGAGAGTACTTAAACTCCATGCTCCAGCGGATGAAGTGGTGCCGCCCTGGCTCTGATGCCGTGGTGGGTGATGTGGTGTACGTGCGATGCGCCAACACTGCTCCACTCGATTGGCCCGTTGGCCGTATTGTAGCCTTGCACTCTGGTCCCGATCACGTTTCCCGAGTCGCCTCGGTCCGTACTGGCAACGGTGTTATCACCCGTCCAGTGCGCCGCCTTATTCCCTTACCTTCCGCGGAATGAGCGTTGCTCTTCCCGGCTCTCGTTTCCCTATCCCATCCCTTTTTCCCTTTTCACCACTCCCGCAGCAGAGGGATTTACGCTCCCTCTCCCGCTTCCTTTGAACCCCTCTCTTAATCCCTAGTACCCGTATTGTTAAAAGCTATTGCTTTTAAGGTGGGCGGTATGTTTACGAACTTCCCCGCTCGGCTGCGCCACTTTACGGCGCGCCGGCTCTCCGCGCCGCCAAGCGGGAACTTCTCAGTTTTGAATGTTACACTCGTTTAGTTATGTGCTATTCGTGCTATCACCCAGTGAATGTAGTTCTGTTTTAAGAGTAACAACCCGCTGATAAGTTTTGTTTTGTATGTCGGACCCGCTGTGATTGAGTAGAGTTTTATTCCGACACCCGGCTTAGATAAGCACCCAGTTAATTTTAGTGGAATTTGTTGACCCTCCAAATTCAGTGTTAGCTATTACAGCTAAACTCATTTGTAGTACATTATATTTCATCTGGGATTACCCTGCAGCTTCTTCCAGGGCAACAGGTATATTTAAGGTTCATTCTGACTTGTAGATCGATCTATTTGCTCTGTTTGAACAGGTATACGCTGCCCAGTACGTGCCAGCTTAGAAGATTTGCAAGGTGAGTGCTCACAACCGTTTTCTCATATTATACAAACTTGTCGAGACCCCCCTTTGGAACTCCTGGTTACGCCAGGAGACAATACATACAGTCCACTCCCTGTTTTGTAGACCCGATATTAAACACCTTTTTTCTGATTTACGGACCTCAGAACATTTATTTCCGGTGGAAACTCAATTTCGAAAATCTGACACGATCGCAATAATTCCTCTTAAAGCAATAAAAAGAAAGTAAAAATACTTAAAATACAATATATTAATATTAAAAATTAATAAATAAACAGTTATATTCCTATTACTACTTTAATTTTGTTTTTCCATCTCTAGATAATAGACAAGATGTAGGCTAACAACATTAACATCACTCAACTCTTTCTAACTTAGTTTTATATAGCAAAAACTTCAACAAACTTAATTTAAGTTTTCTCATTTATTATGTGTTACAAAATGGCGGTCGCTATTTATAATCATTTTGAAGATTTTTCATTAATAAAAGTGGTTTTCATTTTTCATGTTGAAGAGAAGATTTTTACTGAATAAAACAAGTTTGAAAAAAGTTAACCAATTTTGGAAAATAATCGTTCGTAAAATGTTTATAATACAATCAATAATTAAGAGAAAGGTAGAAATGGGAAGGCGAACACCGAATGGAAGCAATGTTTACTTTTAGATAATCACTTAAGACTTGGAACGAAAATCAACACTTTGAAATGAAAATGAAATCAAATTCGTAAATTATTTAAATTAAACATTTAACTGCCTTTATTACAGAAGAAATGAACTATATATTATTGAAATAGCGCTTTAGATTCTTATATAAAATTGTAAAAGTTAAGATTTTCTTAGTAAATTAGAAAATGACAGTCCTTTAGATAAAAAGTAAGTAGACAAGAAATCACGCTGGTTTTTCAGAAAAGATTATAATTGACCTTTAATTTGTATAGAAAATAATAATTACTTTAGATATTTCTTACGAGTATTGCATATAATATGCTCATTTGAAGTGTCTGGAGATAAATAAATGATCCGCTACTAAATAGTACAATTCTCATAGTACAATAGCTCCAAGTGAATGTAATAATAATATAAACAATTATTCATGTCTCTAGTTGGCCTTGTTGCTGTAATAACTTGAAAGAAATAAAAGTTAATTGTAAATTTCCCGAATATTATTTATGTTAACTGAGTAATAGATGGCAATACCACCGGAAAAATAGTGGCCCGTCTTGACAGAGTGAATGATTATTAAGTACAATAATCATTAATAAAGAGTGGCCCGTAGTGGTATGATTATTAAGTACAATAATAATAAAGTGCAATTTATAATTTTTCTGTTTTAACGTCGTTTCATTCAATGTTTAAAAAGTTATCAATCAGAATGTCTTTTGTCTCACTCAACATAATGATCTTCGCCAGTAAAATTATATTGCTAATTTCGAATTGCTCCTTCGAAAATTATTTATTTAGTGTAAAATTAAAGGGTTTCAAATTTTAATGAATATAGAATGTTTTTTTTAATTTAAGGCATCAACATCTAGGGTCCTCCGCGTGGAAGTTCAGTACGCTGAGCTAAACCCTTAGCTAGCTAATCTTAGTAAACTTTTTTTTTCTTTTTTTTTTTAATTATTTAAGGCGCCTCAACATCTGTGGTCATTTGCGCCCGCAGCCTTCTCAGTGCACTGCCAGCCTCCGGACAGTGTTCTCCCGTAACAGACAACACTGTCCATCACCGGACAGTGAGCTGTAGGGGCTCCTAAGAAGAGAAAATCTAAGGGTAGCACCACGGCTGGATTCGAACCAGTGATCTCCGCGTTGCTAGTCCAGCGCGCTACCACTGAGCTAATCCCTTCCCTATTAATTGCTAAAAAGTAAACTTTCAGAATTTGTAAACGTATGGCATTAAAGAATCGCATCTGAGTCATATAAATGAAATGATTTCTTTTAAGGAATTCCAAGTAAGGGAATGGAATTTGCTCAGCCGTAATGCTCTGACATAAGGGTCTTGAGTTCGAGTCCAAGCAGTGTTGCATTTAGTTTACCTCCCCTAGGAGACTAGACAATAGAACACTCACTACCTTCGAGGCCGGCAGTGCACTGACAAGGCTCCGAACGCCTTTGAGATCACAAGTGCTGTCTCCCACTCACCCCCAAAAAGTGGAAAGATTGGATGTTTTATTTACTGTGTTTTTGTAACTTTAAGTGTAACTAGTAATCCAAAATGTTTTTCAGTTTGTTTCCGTTTTCGTAATTTTTACAAAAATTGTGTTATACACATATAGCAAATAACAAATGTTATAAACATATAGTAGGTCTAGCACTTTTACTATTCCGAACAAATTTATTTTCGAGGTTTCATGTAAAATCGGTTATGTTCTAAGTGCATCACACATCAAAGGGGAACTTGTTTGATCTTTGCTTATAACCAACCATCTTATTGTGTAACTTGTGTCTTTTAAATATAATGGACATTCTATCAACACACACACATATATATAAAAGGCACTTAAACTGTTTAGAGAAAGACATGGGTATATACATACATGTTTTGTTTAAACTTTTGACTAATATCTTTATTCGTCTGTGAAGAGGGACTAAACCGTACGTTATCCAAACCCCCACTGCCCCCATATAGCTACCCCAAAGAAAAACAGCCACAAATCCGGTCTAGAGCAAAAATCTAGACGCGGGTTTAACCCACCAAAAATTCACCACAGTCCGAATAAATCGGACCATAACCTCAAAGGGAACTAAACACTTCCTCAGACATCCTATTCCGACCAAAGGTGCTGAACCTAATTTCCTCAAAACCCAAGCATTCTGTCATAAGATGGATGGTTGTTTCTTCCTCTGTCTCACAGACTCTGCAATGTGGGTCAGGCATGAGTCCCATTACGTGGGAATAGACGACAATGCCCAGTAAGAGAATCAACCACATTCCTGAGAAAGGGGTCCGTGAAAAAACAGCAACTTGATGAGCATTTTGGACTGCCGAAAACCAATGCTGTGAAGCTGTCTATGTCTAGAAGCCTAAAGAAAGGAAGAGAAGCGCCTAATGTGGCGCCTGAGCATCTTATACTGCCCAATATACCCAGTGAGCTGATCCTTAGGGATGGATGCTGTGAAACTATTCATGACTGGAAGCTTGACAGAAATGTGCCTAAAGATACATGCTGAAAGTGAGAGTGAGAGAGGCGCTTAATATGGTAAACCTAACCACCTCATTCCCAAAAATTCCCATATACCCAGACTAGAAGGACATTCTCCAAGGTGTCTGGGGAAAAAAATATCATTTTAGAGAGAAAATCTTCTCCTCTTTAAATCAAACTGTGCAAAAAATTACATTACATTAATGATAAAAACATACACTTGGTTGAGAAGGAAATGGATATATTAAGCCTACCTATATAAGGTATATATCTGACATATACCAAGTGAGAAATGTATTATTAATTTCACCAAACTAAGTTTTAAAATAACGAAAGCGGAACAATAAAAATAATATAAAACAATTAATATATTTCCGTTTAATGCTTGCACAAATAAAATTATATACTACGTACTTATTTCATCGCAAAAAAAATGAAAAAAATGATAAGTTCAGCATAGAAAGATAAATGGGAAAAGGAAAAAAAAAAACAGAAGAATTGCAATGTTTTATTACCCTGATATTGCAAAATAATATTATATTGTTATTTGCTAACGTTTGTGTTATTTGATTTCTGTAAATCCAAAGCCACTTTTCTCCTTCCGTAATAAAAAATATTATATGAAAAAATATTACGTCTCAAACTATAAAGGAAAACTTGAAGATTCTTTTTATAATAAATAATAAATTGAATATAAATTACAAACTCGTGTTTTATTAAATCTCTACCTGCTTACCTTGTAAAATCCTTTTTTTAATTACTTTATTTATAACTACCGTAATATATAAATTAAAGAGCTTTCACTATACTAACTTCAACTTTTATTTCATTTTTGACAATTTCAACTTTTAATAACTAGAAAGACATATTAGATATAGTGGAAAATAAGAAAACTACATTTAAATGTTTTGTATTACTAGTGAAATAACACATTACAGTGGACTAGCCACTACAATTGTTGGCATCCCAGCGGGTCGTATTGGAAGGCCTAACAGCACAATAACACTATGGTGAACCACTAACACCCGATACATTTATTAACTGAAAGGATATGGTTGATACTGTAATTTTCCTCCAATTTCACAGATGAAAACATAATAATTTATCATTCAAAGAAGTTGCAATAATTCTCAGTGAATTGACAAAGAAACTTCTAACTTCTAAAAATAGTGAGGGGAGAGATTAGCTCAAAGTTACGAACAGATTAGACTTTGGGAGACGAAAGTTTTGGAGAAACGCTGGGGAGACACGCAGGGGTGCCTCCAAGCCAAAAGATTTATAAAGACAAGTAGGCAGGGAACTTCGGAGTATCTCCTGTCCCTTAGTAGGACGGGTCTGAGGACCCTGATAGGGATAGTGACTGGACACACTTGGGTGTCCAGCCACTTGTTTAATATAGGGAGGACGTCTAGTCCCATTTGCCAGAACTGTGACGACGGAGTCAGGGAAACGGTGTACCACTACCTTTGTCAGTGTCCCCGTTTCGCTGGAACTAGGTTTCGTGTTTTTGGGAGGGCATCACTCTCGCAGGATTGTCTGCACGAGCTGGAGTTTCGGGATATCTTGGGATACTGTAGATTAACCGGTAAGCTACCGGGGGAGATTTATTAAGGGGATAGGGGGGCATCGAGGGGATAAAGGCCACATAGGCTTAGGTCCCGCGCCATTAGGCACCCGAAGTACTACAATAATAATAATAATAACAATAAGGTAACGCGCTGGACTAGTAACGCGGAGATTTGAATTGAACATGCATGCCCTTAGATATGATTTTCTACTCCTAGAAACCTCTTGTAGATTGTTATAGGGGATTATTGCACTGCGACCTGAAAGATCTATTATGTTCCCCGGAGCCTTCTCCAATGCACAGTCAACACTGCCCCCACCGGACAGTGAGTTGTAGAGGCTCCTAGGAAGAGAAAATACAAGGGCAGCATAGTGGATTCGAACCCGGGACCTCCGCGTTGCTAATCCTTTCCTTCTCCCTTGGGTTTCGCCAATTAA
Source organism: Triatoma infestans (assembly GCA_011037195.1). Classification (NCBI taxonomy): domain Eukaryota; kingdom Metazoa; phylum Arthropoda; class Insecta; order Hemiptera; family Reduviidae; genus Triatoma; species Triatoma infestans. The sequence continues at coordinate 88,919 of JAAEAF010000299.1, forward strand.
CTAGGGACGGAGACCCTAGTTTGTGTAAAGTGTAAGTGTATATAGTTTAAGTGTATTGTGTACTGCTGTGACGCATGGAGTACTAAGCTGTGGTAACCCATGGTGGTCGCTATTCCCCAAGTAATGGATTAACGCCAGATTTAACTATAAGAAAAGAAAAAAACAGTAAAAAAGTTAAGAGTGGTGCTCCACCATTTTTTTTTTTATTATAGATTTTTTACAGGACGAACATAAACATGATATGACCCAATTAAAGCAGGGTATGATGAAGGGGAAACAGACCAATGATTTGTATCCAATGTGTTTGTTTATAGATATTTTTGTTTATAATCAATCTTGAAATAGTTATTGCATAAGTAAAAAAACCAATCAAACGTCTTCAATGAAAAATAACAGCAAGTGCACGCACTTATTTATATTAAATTAAATTAATAAAAAAAGTAAATGAATATATTATTATATTTGATTATACATATAAAATTATTTGAGGCTTTCTAATTTACTATATCCCTCTAAAAAAAAAAAAAAAACATAATATAATAAAAATGCGAACGAAGTTTCGTGAATTTTTACTTAATTCAATTATTAATTAATTACTTTTATAAATTTGTGAACAACAATGGTTTACGTTTTTGAACCATGCCAGCCAAGGATACAACTTTCTTCCAAACAGCACGGAACTGCAATTATTCATTTCACTAGCATGAGTAATTATTAATGGAAAGTGACTTCTCATTATGTGCAATATACAATAATAAATTGCTATTTTTCAGATAAAAGGGAAAAAATCTAAACTTACAATAATACAATATTGTACTTGGAAATAACAACATTTTCTGAATATATTATTATTTGCATTCAATGTTTGGCTGTAAGAGAAAGTACTGGGATATTGTAAACAAAGTTTCGAAACTGTATTGTTTCCACAAATACTTGGTCTGATCTCTTAGCGATCGGTTTCTCACCCACTCATTGCCCTCGCTATCTCTCTCTCTCTCTCTGTGTGTGTGTGTGTGTGTGTGTGTGTGTGTGTGTGTGTGTGAGAGAGAGAAGTGAAAAGAGAAAGAGAGATAGGGAAAAACAATATATCTCAAACACGACAAATCAAAGGAAGCTCAATTTTTAATATTCCGTCTTTACATGATATTTTGAGATCAGACACTAAGTTTTCAATCAAAGTCCGGTCAACGGGAAGTTCGGCTTCAATGAAAGGATTTTAGTAGTTGGTAATTTTATAAGGAACATAGAAGTATAAAATTATTAGTCATAATTTATATTAGCGTCAAGAGGATTGAAATTATCTGTATGCATATTTAAAGAAATTTCGGAATCAAAAGAGCAATAAATTCTGTAGAAAATAGATTTTTTTTTATAATTATTATTAATAAAAAAAATTATTAAAATCAATGAATTTTTTTTCAACCAAAATTTATTGAAACTTAATAATTTTGAATGAAGAAAAAATAAAATAAAATCAAGCCTTATTATACTTTAATTTTATTTTAAACAATTGAACCCTTATTTGGTGATCGTTCCCCATAATGGTGAAATGGCCTAGTCACTTCTTTAGAAGGCTCATACAACAAAAGCCAGGTATAAGAAAGAGAAAGTAAATAGGTTTTCAGAGGTAGTTTGATGAATGTAATTACTTCGTATTTTGCGTATTCATGAGCAAACTCTTTCCCCATAACGTCCAGGTAAAAAATGGACTTGCCTTTTGTAGTAGCCATTCGCACTTCTTACGTCTTGTTATGTATCATTTTTAAAGTCGCCGCTTCGCTTTAAGGATCCCCCCCACACCGGCGCGAAACATTCGCTGCCGCGGTGGATGCGAACTTTCCGCTATGGAAAATATCCTGGCTCTTGGTAGCGGAACATGTTTGCCCACACCGACGCGGCAGCGAATATTATTGGATCTTTCCATATTGGTTTTCCTTATTGACTGTTTTCGACATTCTACCAAAAATGATTTTTTAATAATATTTATCGTTAACGTGTTACCATGCCTTCGTCTGATTCTGATGAAGAAGAAGCTGTTATTATTGGCACTTGCTGAAATTGAAAAAACAGATAAGTGGGTATATAAACATTTTCATAATAATAATAATAATAATAATAATAAGGGAAGAGATTAGCTCAGTGGTAGCGCGCTGGCCAACACCGCGGAGATCACGGGTTCGAATCGAGCCGTGCTACCCTTAGATTTTCTCTTCCTAGGAGCCTCTACAGCTTACTGTCCGGTGATGGACAATGTTGTCTGTAACGAGAGAACACTGTCCGGAGGCCGGCAGTGCACTGAGAAGGCTCCGGGCGCAAATGACAACAGATGTTGAGACGCCTTAAATAAATTAAAAAATAATAATAATAATAATAACATTAGCGAAAGATTATAAATTATACGGTAGTTTTTCACTGTTTCGATCAGCTTCTCTGTGGAAAACACCATTTTTTCAACAATTCCAAACCGGTGAAACAATAGCGGCAGCGGAAAAAACTCTGCATGCAGCGTTGGAGCGAAACGACGATTACTACCGCGGTCATTGCGGAATCCGCATCACCCAGTGTGATTACATGCTTAGACCGCCATGTCTATTGTTCCGCTGCGGCAGCGAATGTTTGTGGGGGATCCTTTATACTTTACTTTATCATAATTTTGGCTACTAAACTAAAAATGAAGGGATAGCAAAAATATATGATTTTTTTTTTTTTAAGTTAAAATTGGAATTAAAGCCGCAGAAACTGCTTAAAACATTTTAATTAAGCAATTGACGAGAAAACCCGTCATGAAAGTACACGACGACTTTGACTTCAAAAATTTACAGAACATTTGTGTGAAACTTGAAGTTAGTGGTTGGATGCGAATAAAAACTGAGAAATCTATTTGGAAAAATTGCTTCCCATTTAGAATTCTTCCAAAACTTTTGAAGGACTTAAATATTAAGCCCATGTCGTAGGACTGAGGTGACTTTAATCGTAAAGCTCACCTAGGATCTCCAAAAACAAATTATGCAGAAATATGTTTTCAAATTATAAAAATGATAATTCTTTATATGAGTAAGTTTAGTTAAGCCTTTATAAACAAACTAAAATCCATTGCAGCTGTTCACGGGAAAATGGAGAGAAATGAAAAAATATTCACTAAAACCGCACTAAAAAAAAAAAAAGAATATCAGGTTTATGCTTTTTGAGATATTTTGTTCACACACCACATGGTCAATCGCTAAAAATGTTTTTTCGCACTGAGAGAATCTCGAAACCTTGATTTCCTGCGCAAATATCGAACCTCTGTCATGATCGCAATTTGATTTCTTAAATCAAAATGAAAATAAAAGATGTCGCTAACTGAACTAAATGAATCTCTAAGCGATAAGAGGTCTTAAGTCACATTTAATATTTTAATTTGACTAATCTCCTGCCGTTTATGCAAAATAAATTCCAACGCAATAAAAGCGATAAAAAAACCAAGAAAGTGTAGACTGGAAGTCTATATTATTTATTACTCCTATAAATGAAGAATGTACTATATACATACAATATATCCATTTTAATCAATATTATCTTGTAATTATAAACAAGATAAGATATAATAGCAGTTATTATTAATATTTTTTAAAAAAAGAAGAAGCTAATTTATTAACAAAGTATTTATTGGATGTTTTTTTTTTTTTTTTTTTAAAAATGGATAAAACAGTGGAATTCAACAAGACAATAACAGTGTAGACTATACAGACAAGGAAGTGCAGAATGACGAACCCAGTTATTACAGTGGATAATACGGCTATTATTACTTGATTACAAGTTACTTGAATTTTTATATATATACACACACACACACGTATATATTATGTTATGTAGCTATCCAACCGAATTGTGCACAATTTTTAATACTTATTTAAACTATATCAACTGCGTACCTTTTCCGCAAGTATTGTATAATTTTTATTAAAATTAAAGTAATTTAAACTGAAGAACCCCAAAAAGAAAAAGGATTCTTGTCACAAAAGACAACAGCAATAATGAGGTACGAAGAACTGTATAGTGCTGGCTATATACAGGGTGTCCCAAGGTATATGGATAACGACTTTTTCTCGGAAACTAAGATAGCTAGAAAAAAACTAAAAAATACGTGTCCCCGTAGTTTTTTTGTTAGAAAACCAAATTTAATTTGCAAATTTGTTTTGGTGCTTCCAGAAGTGAAATACAGGCACCAACTTCATTGTTTCAAATAGGGAAGTGTGGTTTTTATTTAAGAAATAGATTCCTCTATTTTTTGTAAGAAAAATTTACTTGAATAAATTTTACTCCCCATTAATTACAGCCGCCACTATTAGAGATGTATTTCTTTGGTCGTAAGTTACAATTGGCAGGAAAAAGCATGTGTATGCATCTCTAATGGTGGGGTCTAGTTTGAGTAAGATCTGTAATTAATGAGGAGTAAAATTTATAATAAAATAGTACTTTTCTTCTTATTCAATCAAAAAAACCGTTATAATATCATTTTGAAATTTCTTATAGGAATCATGTTTTCATTCATAACTTGTAAAATATCGCTTACATAAAAACCACACCTCCCTATTTGAAAAAATGAAGTTGGTGCCTGTATCTCCTCGCTTCTGGAAGCACCAAAACAAATTTGCAAATTAAATTTGGTTTTCTAACAAAAAACTACGGGGCCACGTATGTTTTAGTTTTTTCTAGCTATGTTAGTTTCCGAGAAAAAGTCGTTATCCATATAACTTGGGACACCCCGTGAATATAGATTGGTATATAATACTGAGTGAATGTCCATTAATTTAGATTTAGTCACTATGAGAAGTAGTAAATTCTTAGATACGGAGGTGTTTAATTCTTGAAAATAAAAATCATTTGTAAATTACTAGTTAAGGTTTCACGAATCAAACCACAATCCCCCAAAACTTTAAATTGTTCACATAATTTCTCCTTATAAACATAACTTTGCCTCACACGAATTACACTTACACCAATTTACATAGTTAGATATTGACAAGCTTCCTCTTCAAAATTATAATTTTTGTGGGAGAACCTAAAACTTAATAAAACGACATTTTTGAAAAAACGTAACTAACTTCACTCATCCCATAAAATACCCCCCCTTTAAATAAATATTCTTCAAATAAAAACGATATGTCTCTCTGTCTGTATAGCTTGTATACCAAGTTTAATGAAACCCATTGGTGTCATTGTGAAAAAAAATCGCAGATAATAGATTAAAAAAAAACTGTTCAGTAAGGCAGCACTTCCAGTCAAGCAATTTTTTCCAAATTTGGAATTTTGGCGTTCACATTCACTTTCAATATAATTCTAATTAACATTATATAATAGCTGATAAAATCGTATAATAAACTAATGCAGCACTTTAGAGGAAAGCATAACCCCAACCCCCCTCCAAAAAAACCCATTAAATAATTTTCGGAAAGGAATTAGCTCAGTGTTAACGCGCTGGACTAGTAACGTAGAGATCCTGGGTTCAAATTCAGCTGTGCTCTCCTTAGATTTTCTCTTCCTAGGAGCATTGTAACGGCAAGAGAGAGAACACAAGCCCGACCGAGAGAAAAACAGACTCTCTCTGGTACTCTCTGACTTAAGCAGGCTAGAGTGGGAGAACCTGTATATAAGCCAGTAAGAGATTTAGACATCTATCTATCAGATTCAACTATATAAATCGCATCGTGTCATATCTCTACTCCCACCTTTTATTCTATAAAAATCATTACAAGTCTAGTGCCGTTTGTGTAAACTTATAGCTGTATTATAACAGTGCCTTCATATCTCATCTAATTAATCAACCTAATTTCTCTTCTCATCAACTCCATTTTAGCATCTATAGCTCACTATTCGGTCATAGGCAGAGTTGTCTGTAACGAGAGAACACTGTCCGGAGGACGGCAGTGCATTGAGAAGGCTCCCGGGCACCAGTGACCATAGATGTTGACGTGCCTTAAATTGATAAAAAAAAAATTAATCTTAAGTCCAATATTTATGTAGTGTTCATAGAGGATTTTAAAAAAATCGTTTAGAGGAAACCTCAAAAAAGTGGAATCACATTCAATTTTTACGAATCCCATTCAAAACAGATCCCATATTGATACCTAAACAGAATATCAAGTTTGAACTTACAGCAATTTTTTGTCTTTGAGCTATGCTGTACATACACACACACACAATCATTTGACTCCGGTAAAAAAAAACAAACCATAATATAATAAAAATGCAAACGAAGTTTCGTGAATTTTTACTTAGTTCAATTATTAATTAATTACTTTTATAAATTGTAATAGTAATACATAAGTGTAGAAGTGGTGGGGATACTTATTACCTATCCATGGCAGACAGAATTCCAAGTGATTACATTAATTGAATTCCAAATTTGAAAAATGTGTGAATTTACAGAATAGATTTTCGCATTTTCCTGGAATTTTCTCGAAAACCGTTAAAAAACAATTTTCTTTAGAGTTCGAATAATGACTGCGCACACATAAACAGTTCTATTACTCTTATTTGAAAAACTGATTTAACTTTAGGAAGTTTTGCGTAATTTGTGGTGTAAACTCCTGTAATGCCATTAACGCTGCCCACTGGACTACAATGTAACTACATTGAAATGACTACCTGTGGCAAGAATGCCTGCCTACCAGCATGTAACCACACTCTTCTACTTTATATTATGTCAGAGCAACTAATTACAAATTTAGAAGTTTAAAGTGAATTTATCAATTTTATAATAGTACTAATTGCAGTAAGAGCAAAGTCGTGTCCACACCAGATTTTTTGTTTGTTATATTTAACTAGCCTCCAAAATGTATATCTCTGATGAAAACTAAACTACGAAATTTAGACACGATTACAATACTTCCTCTTACTAAGAGTAAGAGAAAGTATTAAGGGCACATAGCTCCTAGTTGGTCCTTTCTCTCCGGTCTATCCTCACGGTTTCTTAAATATAATTTACGATAGTGTATAATTTAAATCAGTCCTTGCAAATCTATCATCTTTTTTAAACGTTATAATACACTTCCTCATCGATTAGCTTATACCTTCTAATGATATACGCAATTTCACTCCATTAATTATTGTTGTAATAATAATAACATATCTTTATTTATACATAATACCTTTTAATCAAAATGCTCATAAATTATACTGCTGACAAGACTATAAATAACTCTTTGGTCCAATGACCGTCACAGGAGTTGTCATCTTCGTCACTTTCTCCATTAATAATTTAATTATTATTTTATGATTAGTATTGTGATGCCAGTGAATTATATAGAACATAGAATTATATAGATTTAATATCTGTTTTATATTTTGCCAACAAAACAATGTAAAATAACTTTATCTAAATTATAATTAAATTAGGTCAGCCACGTGGAAGATAATCTAAATACATGAAGAATCTATAACACATATTATAAAACATATTAATGCACTATTTATAATCTATAAATAATAGCATTAATAATATAGTAATATGTTTACCTTCTTTATTGGTATATACAAATTCTATGTGCTCCTATTGTAATACATCATTCGTTTTTCTAAGTTATCAGCAATTATTATTATTTATGTTGTATTTACGGTGTGTAAATTAAGTAATGAGACTGATTTTTTATCTTTTTTTTATTCAAATAAAATTACAATTCAACATTGTCCCCTTCAAAGTAACTACCTTGGAAAGCCACACAACGCTGAAGACGATTCTTCCATTCGTCATAGCAGTGCTGGAACTCGGATACTGGAATAGACTTCAGTTGGTCGGTTACGGATTGAATATTCTCCAATGTTCCAAAATGACGTCCCTTGATGTGATTTTTTCAATTTGGGGAACAAAAAAAAAGTCACATGGACTCAAGTCGGGTGAATAAGGAGGCTGAGGAGCCACAGGAATGTTATTACTGGCCAAATACTCATTAATGTGAAAGATTTTTCGGAACCATTTTTGCACAAATTTTTCTCATCCCCAATTCATTAGTCAAAATTTGATGAACGGTTGTGTGAATCAAATTCAACTCTTCGCCGATCATTCGGACTGTCAAACGACGATCTGAACGCACGAGATCGCGGATTCTGCCAACATTTTCGTCGGTTCTTGAAGATGAAGGCCTTCCGCTGCGAGGCTCGTCTTCAATTGATTCCCTTCCTTCTGCAAACGATTCAAACCACCTAAAAACCTGTGCTCTCGACAAAACATTGTCTCCATAGGCCTGGCACAGTTTTTCAAACGTTTCCGTTGCACTGTGCCCAAGTCTGAAGCAAAACCTGATAGCACAACGTTGCTCGTAATTGATATCACTCATTTTTAAAACGCACTGAAAAAACCTTGCTCACAAAAAAAGTCACTACGGACAGTGCAACAACTCTAGCATTTTCAAATTTGCACTGGACGTGTATCAGATGTTTACTTGCCCTACCACGCATGCGCCGCGTCTCCAGTGTTGCCAGATCGATCACTAGAAAATCAGTCTCATTACTTAATTTACACACCTCATATATCAAATTCACTAGAGTACAACTAGAGATTAAGGTAAATGGATTTATAGTTATGTATATAATAGTTTGTAATTCCTCATAATATTCTTTAATTCACACCAAAAATTATCCAATATCTTCGTAAATAGTCCTTTATATTCTGTTTTAAAACTAAATTTAACTTCATGTCATTCTATTCTTAAAATAACTTGGTTCTTAATTTCTCAAGCTTCTAAAAGAAACTATTATAAATGTCACTAATATTATCTGTCTAAACAACGGTTATTTTTTTTTTTTTTTTTTTTTAATTAAACAAAAAAGCCACTTGTTTTGGGAGTATAATAAACAAAATAAAATAAATGCAGACGAAAGAAAGCAGAAAGTCTATGTTAAATTAAACCTCCTTATCACTTGTCATCTTCAATAAAATTATAATTAGTAACAAAAAAGAAGAGCTACTTGTGACGTCTTTACTTTTCTTTCTCTACACTTCTAATTAGAAAGTTTCATAAAAACAAACTAAACTACAAATTAAATCACAAATATTCTAGCCGGAAAAATGTCTTATTAGAACAAAAGTTAATTAATATGCTTTTTTTTTTTCCTTTGATCATAAACATAATTTTCCTAGAACTTGCTTATTTTTTAAAAAGATTGATTTCAACTTGAAATGGAAATTGAAAACACATGTTGAATATGGTGGTTTCTATAAGAGGAAAGTTTGTCTCAGCACACCTCATAGAAAACATCATTAAAATGGAAATATATGATTATAATTATATAATATCACACTTTCTCTTACTGCTATCATATAAGATTATCAAAAAAAGTCCTTGGAGCCGATAATTGCGAAAATAATGAAAAAAAAAAATACATTCAGTAAAATGAATTACTTATACTTCATTTTCATATTTCAAGGAACTTTACTTAAAATTTTTCTGATTCCTTGTGAAAATCATATTTAACCAATATAAAAAATATTTTTCATTTATGTAAATTCTAAAAAGATTTTTATCTGAAAAAAGAAATAGTCTGCTGAAATCACTGCTTAAATACAATTTAAATAAAACGGCGGGGTGAGGTCGGGGGGGGGAGAAGTGACGCATCGTATTGGAGCATCCTGTAGACTAGGTTAGCATAGTAAATTTACCTAATTGACAGACGTAATAATGGTGAACTGTGTGTCTAATCAGTATTGTCATGGATCAGTGGACAGTATATATAGAAGAAGACAATGTGGATGCCCATCGCCTTGTCGATTAAAGTGTTGACACAGTTGGAAGAACAAGAACTGTAGCAAAGATAGTACAGACTCTCTCACTGCTCCGTTCTCTACTACTACTACTACTACTACTACTACTACTACTACTACTACAAGAGCAGTATAATACCTACTCTTACGCTCTTCCACTTGGAATACGTAGATAAGCCATGCCATTCTTTCCACTAAACGTAATGTATAGCCACCCCATTTTATATATATAAAACGAGCATCTTCTTCGAGCATCCACAACATCGCTGACTTAAAAATGTTATCACTTCATTTATCAATTAATCAGCCATTAGCAAAATAGAAAGATTAATTATTCAGAGATATAAAACCAAAATTAAAAATACACCAAAGTGGGTTAATGCATTCATATAATTTATCCTAAAAATGATGCAATTAAATCATAATCTGCAAAGTTTATGGAAAAGGAAGTTTCAGTGAATCAGTAACCACAGCCCTAACAGATTCAACAAGATTAGTTTCATTTACATTCAATAACCTGCCGGTCTAGGGCTCAGAATATGCCTAGACCTTGTTCAGGACAACATAAATAACATCTCTTTCCACAAGTTTCACGTATTGTGGTCAGACCATTTTTCTCGCCTATTCTTTCCTACTCCCATTATCATTCCCTTTGAAGGACCCACACGAATTTCTCACCGGAGACATTTTTTTGTATTCCCAGAGGGCGTAACAATAATGTGGGGAATTACAAACTTCCTCCATGCGACAGAAAGAATCTATCAACCTTCCACGTATATAATACCTTGTCTTCTTTCTGTCACTAACCTAATTTTATGTACAGACAAGAGGCAAAATAGGTATCTGAAATTATAGGTAAGCGATCAAGAAATGACTGACATAAACTGCTTATGAGGTTATTAAAAAATGTCTTACTTGATTAATATACTCCGTGGGCGATGTGATGGATTGAGGTACTCTAGTTCACCCTTGTTGGACCAGTTATGCACATGAATAAGAAACTTTTTTTTTGGAGAAGAAAGAGTGAACTAAGTGAGGATTATTGCCCCGATGGAAGCCTTTGTCCTCCTTAGGAAATATTACCAAAAATATGGACTTGATGCCGACTCATTTTGCTGATTTTTCAATTTTGGCGCTAGCTTTCTTAGACTGAACTTGGAATCGAAAATATATCTCGACATCAAAAACGTGGTGAGAAAAACTGGTTCTTTTTTTAAAACTCTCTTTTGGAGCGTCTATCTACACCATGTGGTCACCAGAACCATTTCTTGGATAGGAAGTGCCTATCATTTTACAACCCACATACTTCCAAGATGTGCTGCAGGCTTTTGATCTTCGACTGTGGAGGTGTGAGAAAACAATGGGCCAACCTGTTGGAAGTATGAAGAACCTTGAAAGGACCCGACCTCTATAATAGAATACAGTAGTTTATTTAAAATAGATAACTAAAATAAATGTAATCTAGAGTAAGTTGACCTATATAAAACTATTTTATATCATTTAAACATTAAGCTAATTCAATAATAATAGCATGTTACTCTGGCATGATAAACATGAGATCAAATTAAATTTAATAAAAACAAAAAGATAGGTCACGTTTCAGGTCATGACAATAATGTCATCTGTTCAACAACTAAACCAAATGTTTGCAATAGTGTTGTTGCAGATAAAACCTTTATTATCTACGTCGCTCGCATTGCTATTCTTGCATCACCAATGTAAATAAAAAATACTGAGTAATAACACTATATATGTATATATTAGTAACAATCTGCAATCTATGTATAACAGAATATTCAGTAATTAAATATATTTCCAAAATAAATTGAAGTTTTAAAGATTTTCTATTAACAAAAACCATAATAACGGAAACTATAAGTTACATATATTCATGTATTAGTTATATAACAATAGCAACCCAAAAAATACAGTTGGGGGGGAAAAATATCTGATTTGAAAAACTCACCGGACTTTATCTTATTGCAATTAACACAATTATAAAATTGCTGCACTTTGATCTTGGCTACTGAAAGGCTGAGAAGCGAGATTTACTTCAAAATAAGCTTAGTTTTTACGATTTTATATATTAAACTATTACTGAATAATACAACTGCGCGCAATAAGCAAAAGTAAATAAGATAAATGGCAGAAACAAATGACGTGAGAAGTTTTGAATGATATCATCCACTAATCACCAGTTAGTCGCGGGACCTAACAGACGGCAAGATTGGAATGAAATGTAGTTGAGAACAAGGTCCCTAAAACTAGATGATTAGGGTGTGAACATTTGTTTTAGGTCACTCAGAACACCCTAAAATTAATTATTCGGGAAAAACGTTTCTAATAAAAGTGGTAGGGTTTATATCTGTATAGTTAACCCTCCGTGTGTAGCTCAGTTTGGGGGGGAAAAAACAAACAAAAAAACAACCCTATTCAATCAATTTAAAAAAATTTGGAAATGTGTACTCTAAATTCCTAACTTCTTGTTAAATGTTCCAGGGTCAAACTGTGCAAGCAGTCTATTTTGTAATTCTCAAAATTAGTAGGCACTGAATATTGACAGAATTCATATATGGATTTTGTATATAAACCCGTAATATAAACCTGATATATAAAAATCCGATCATATCTGTATAAGCCCGCTTAAGAACACTTTTGATAGACGCTAAAATTTGGTCACAGTTCCTCCCTTTACCTGTTTTGAACTCGCTGCTTTTGTCTTTAAACACCAAGTCGTCCTTTTTCACTTTCTTTCATTTCCTCATTCATACAAAATATTAAACATTCAAAATATAAAACAAAATTCAAATTACTCTTGCTGGTTACATTTTTCAGGAATGCTTATCCGTTTATGGGCTCTAAATTACTGAATATGACCTTCTTTTTTTTATTGTCTGTGGGGTGGGACCAAGCCCCTATGCTATCCAAAGCCCTTCAGGGCCCATATAGCTTCCCCAAAATTCGGAGCTTTTTCAGTGCACTGCCGGCCTCCGGACAGTACTGTCCATCACCGGAGAGTGAGCTGTAAGAGGCTCCTAGGAAGAAAAAATCTAAGGGCAGCAGCTGGACTCGAACCCGGGACCGCCGCATTGCTAGTCCAGCGTGCTACCACTGAGCTAATCCCTTCCCTGAATATGACCTTAAGGCTATACTAAAGAAAATGGAATAAAGCACGATCAAGAAGAAGTTGAAAAGAATTTTTTGTGAAAAATACATTTATCATTCGATGGAATGAAAACATGCTGCCCAACTCTAGGAAAAACCACGAGCTGCAGCATTAAGGAATACGCTCATCCAGTATAATCTGACGCTAAGGCCAGCCTGAGAGATTACAGAGGAAAATAGCCTGCGCTGGTTATAATAAATGAGATTAACTCATTTCATAATAAATTATGCTGAGGAGCGTTTTGGAATGTTTCCACTTATTAGTTTGTTTATTAAATTGAGCATTTATTAAGTTTCATGTTTTAAAAAATATTATATTTTTCTTTTATGCCTTGATAAAGACAATATATTTGTCGAAACGTTGGCAAAATTGTTAGTTTTTTTTAATTATTTTCTAAGCCCGAATCTCACTATTCTCTTCTATAATTGTATAACTCCATTTTTAGACATTTTTGTTTTTAATATTCATTTAAACAAAAGCTTCTTTTGTTCAAATTTATTTCAGGGGCTTCCCTTGAAATAAATAAATTAAGCTCCTGAAGAACCACAACAAATGATCATCACAAAATAATTGTTGGGAACATAAAGAGCCTAGAGAATATTGATCAATTAAACAGAAATAATAAAGAAAAAACAAAATTGAAAAAAGAAAACTGTTCAGATAAAAAGAAAGAAAAGGAGATATAACAGTATTTTAATAATTCTCTATAGAATTCCTCTCCGCATCCCCAACATTCTTCTAACAGAATATTTAACAGATTTTCATCATGCTAATGGGTTTTTTTATTTTTTATTTTCTTCCATTTTGATTTAATTAAAGGTGGAATGTTCCATTAAGCAAGAATCTACTACCATTCTTCTTCTATTTTTTTTTTTGTTAAAATTAAAATTTTTGTTAAACAATTAAACGATCAATAATTATTACCAATTAACAATTATTAACCTTACATTTCAATCAATTTTAAAAAATAAAAAGAAAAGAGAATAAATAAAAGAAAACTGGAACATTTGTAAGAAAATATCTGTCAACATGTCACTATGGAGGTATATTTTGTTTCTGTGTAAAGTTTTCGTTTGACATTATGTCCATCAATATTATAAGGTGGAATAACGTGTCCTTTGATATATAACTCAAAAATATAAAATTTAAAACTAAATGCTTACAATAAACTTAAAACAAAAAAGCGATAGGGTTCGGAATCATTTGTAATTTACATTCCTAAAATAATATAACTAGAATAAGGGATCATATAACTTAACGGGAAATATATAAAGGAAATATTTGGGAAGGTACAAATTTCTACCTAGGCAGGTAGCAGAAGTAATTAAATTGTAAACTCCAACAATAACGAAACCAATCTCATATAACATTCGAAATTTTAAAGCCATAAATTCCGCAGAACTACTTAAAATAATTTTTTTTGGGGGGGAGGGGATGTTTGTGCAGCTAGTATTATAAAGTTTAAAGGAAATCGTTTTATAGTCGTTTTCGAGTAAATAAAAAAAAAAAATCTCAAATACATATGCTATAAAGGCGCACTTCCGGTTAACTGGAATTCTACCAATAATTCTAATATATATTAATATCATATTATGTGATAAAATTATACACAATATATGAAATTACAAGAAAATTGTTGGAACCATTTCCGAGGAAATCGCGAAAAACTGAAAAAAAAAATCATACATTCGCCCTTGCGGTTGATGATTTTGTCAAAAACTTTCAGATGTGGTAGTAGTACCTAAACGGAATACCAAGTTTAAGTTTTCTGTGCTTATTGGGTCTGATATATTTTGTTCACTCACACACACACACACACACACACACACACACACACACACACTCACACGCGCGCGCTCTCAAAGAGACTATTCCTTAAAGGCTATGACAGACGAGGTTTCCTGGGTCGCGCGACCCAATCATCAAGATAGTTTACAATTGGGCGTACACATTGGGTGGCGCCACTGTACAGGTGGCGCGACCTGGTCGACCATCGGCGACACAACCGTCGACCCAGCGGTGGCGCCACCCAGTGCGCTGTGGATTTCTAATCAGTCTGTCACACGTGGTTGTAGGAAGCGGACACAGTGATGGAAATGCTTGATGTGGAAGACTTTATAATTTGAAATCCAACAATTTTCTCCACTCATGGTGGTGCACGATGAGTCGAGAGTTTCTTTCAGAATAGCGAGTATTTCATCGAATGATGGGAGGGACATCCGGAGAAAATTGAATAATTTATCAGGATATTGTCTAAGCTGAGGATGCAATGAATAGAAGAAACTAGTTTCCTTTATCTCTCTTAATAAGGGGTGGAACCCAAAACCGTCTATTTTTAATTTTTTTCCGGTTATGTAGGTGAAGGTAGGCTGCAGCTGCTAACTCTTCGACTTCCATTAATCAACTGGCCTTGGAGAGCCCTGGAGCCGTGGCTGACGCTTCGCAGGTCGCGAATCAAGTGGCGTCAAAATAAGTGACCCGACACAGGAAGCCTCGTCTGTCATGCCTTAAAAACATTTTATCCGCAATCAGTAGAATCCAAAACCTGTATTTCCTCCGGTAAACACATGACAACAAAAATTTGAAATGATCGCATTACTCTTGACCCATGAGTAAAGATAAAGAAAAAATGTATCAACTATACAAGACAAAACGTTTATACTAACCACCATGCCACGTTACCTAATGAATAGTCGATTGTAAAGCCTGTCGTTTTGGAAAAATTGTGACACTGCAATAGAAAGTGTTATTACCTTTTAATATGAGCTACGAAAATATATGAGCTTAGTAATATAAATTTGACTTTATTGACAGTGTGGTATCTGTTAAAGAATTACCTATAGCATGAAATGACTTTTGCTCTGAGACAACCATAGACAAGTGGCCACATTCGCACGAGAAAACGCGGGACAGAAGCAGATCAGCCTACACCAATTATCTTGTACTAACTGCACTTCTAATTTTTGTTAAAATGTAAAAAGTGATGGCATCAGAAAAAAAGTGGTCGTTTCTAAAAATAACTCAATACTACTGACATTTTTTAATACAATTTATTGAAATCAATGAAGCGATTGCAATAAAACAAAAGAATAATGAACGACGTCTAGGTCAAATATAGAAAGTATAGCTTCAACCAGACAAATAAATAAGTCCACCTTCATACATTTCATATCAAATATCTTAGGGTTAATCTAGTCTAGGCCAGTATATGCAAAATAACACTTCCTAGTTTTCAATCTTGAATGTAATATTTTATAATAGTCTTAAATTAGCCATAATTCAGACAGCAAAAAAATGAGCAATAAAAAAATAAAACTATGAAAAAAATTAAATAAATCAATAAATAACTGAGGGGATGGATTAAAATGAGATAAGCACAATAAGGCTAAAAATAGTTTTTTAAAAATATGGCAAAATTTAAATACAATCTAAATGAATGCAAGTAAGATATAAAAAATAAGACGTCAGTATGGCTACGTGTCAAGGACGAACTGAAGGAGAGAAAATTCTTGAACCTTTTATTGGTAGTATGATGAACTCAAGTCACCTACCCTGTCCATATCTCTCTCATCTTTCACATACCACGCTTTTCATCACAGTGCGCTGACAATAGCTAAATAATTTTATCAACCATATAACTATTACTTTATATTATGTATCGTAATATGAGTAAACTAAAACGGCATATAATATATAGTATGATAATAATAATGTCTGCACACTAAATAAGTCATGTCATAATAACTTTCCATCATGATTCATAAAACTGGCAATAATTTCATGTTTTCCACCTTTCCTAGGTCAAGAAAAAGTGAAAATATCTATTTTAACTATTATAAGGTCTAGTAAAGTCATTCAATAAGTAACGAGACAAATCGCTTTAGCTCAAAAACGATTTATTTAATCAATACAGAACTTTGGCTACTTCTCAACATAGTCCCCAGCAACATATATACACTCGTTTGTATGCCTCAGACATAAAATTCTTTGGGTTGATCTCGAAGCCACATTTACAACTGATTTTTAAATTCTTCATTGGATTGAAAATGTTTCCCATCTAAAGCCTCTTTAAGGGGTCCAAACAAATGGAAATCCGATGGGGCGACGTTGGGGCTGGATGGATCTCCCACCCAACTTTTTGAATTGTTTCATTAATCAAGTGTGCCGCGTTGTAATAAGGCAAAATCACGCCTTTAGTCAAGAATCCACGACGTTTTATTGGAATGGCAGAGGCCTTACTTTGTTTGTGAGCTTATCACTGTAATACTGGCTGTTGATGGTTCGTTGATCTTAGTTAATCTTCGAAATTCGAGAGAAGAAGTTGCAACTTCAACCGATCGTCCACTTCATTGCTCGTCGCAGACGCTTATACGGCCACTTTTAAACTGTCCCACCTATTTGTAAACGTTCGAACGGTACAAACAATTATTCAGGCACACTTTCAACATTCTTTCGTGGATTTCACCACCTTTGAATACCCTTCGGAACTAAAAATCTAATCACTGAGCGTTATTCTTCCGTGGTGCAATATACTTGAGCGGACTCGGCATTGTTAACTAACTGAATACATTTGAGGTTACGCTTACCAAATACTCTCGAACAGCGATGAGAAAGTAAGTATAAGGATGCCAACTTGATGGACTGAAACTAATGTACTGATTAAACAAACCGTTTAACGTCAAAGTTGGACGTTAAGTATGCTAGAAAAATTAGACATTACTTTGCTTACTTTTACATAAATAAATTCTTTTAAAAAAAATTATCCAACTTGATAACAAAAAAATCTAGCGACTTTCATAATCTGTAATTATAATAATAAAAAATATGATATAATAATCATATATAAATATTAATCTGCAACTATTATAATTCTGATTAATACAATTTCTTAAAATACTTTCAATATTTTCTAATCGTATAGTTGGGCTTACATTATAAATAATGACAAATGTGACAATGCGATGTGTATGCCTTCTATCTCACAACACCTTAATAAAGTTTATAACACGGTACTTTAAATTTAATTACGCAAGTATGCAAGTAGGAAGAGATAGAATTTTGAATTTGAATAAAATACTTAAGTATAAAAATGTATTCCCAAAAATTAATGTTGTTACTGTTAAAAATCTATAATTAGATTGATAATATGATTCTGCAGAATTCTATACCAACGAACATTTGTATTAATAATTGTAGAGCTGTCATTTTTTTTTAACCACAAGAATCTTGATTATGTAATTTAAATGCAAGTTTTATAGTAAATAGATAGAATATATTCATATGTTTACCACACTAGCAGCTGTGTGTATATGGATCAACACTTGAAACACGAATGTGGAAAAAAAAAAACTAAAAGATTATCTATCACCTGTGTCATACGGTGTAGAACTTTGGGAATCAACGAAACTTTGGGCACTAACTATCGGTGTTTTCCAAATATGACGCAAAACTAGGGAATTCATTCAAATAAAAACTGTTACAAGTGCACACAACTTTGAAAACATAAGTTTGAATAATACGTTCTGTTTAACTAGAATCGTTTACATTTCGTGTAATTTGTTATAAAAACGAAGATACATAAACTTTATACACGCATGAAAGTAGCAGTTAATTTTCCAGAAATACTGTCTCCCACTTTCGATAACAGAGCGCTGCACTTGTAGCAGAATTCGCTGCACACTATTTATATGAAACATTTGAAAAGAGGGTTTTTTTTCCTACAATATATTGTTGGCACTTGTAGGAAAATACATGCCTAATAATCATAAATTCAATATGATGGATGCCCTCCTCACTAATAATTTGGTTGTTCTTTAAACAAGATTCCAAACACATATAAAATAAACAATTAATTCTGGTTTAAACTGATGTAAATGTTGTAATCTTAAAATACTGGTCCTGCATTAATAATCACATTATTAGAATTAATAGAAACACCTTGAAATCACTCATAATAACATCGGATCTTTACTCATAATAACATCGGATCTTTATTAAGGATTAGGGAATATAATTTCCTAATGTTGAAAAGGAACTTGCAAGTAATTTGTAAAAAGGTTTCAATAATTTTGTGTGATGGGCACACTATTACAGTATGTCTGAAATCCTCTCATTCGTGGCATCTCTCGCACAACGGAGAGAGGTCCTCTAGTTAATTCTGTATATATAAGCACCGGAAACTGGCTGGGTTTCAATCTAATCATTGTTGCTGCTACAAGCTCTCGTCTATGGCTAGCCCTTAAACCATGAAGGTTTTCCGACAGTAGGCACATACCCCTTACAGAAGGTATTTGACGTACGTTGAAAGGAGTTTTACATAGATCATTTCTCCGAATTGACAGCCGTCTATGATTTCGTTGTATTTTAGACCAGACTGCCCTCTCTAATCCACATAAAGCTTATCTTAAGTTTTCTTTCAGATATTATATCAGATATTGTATCAAAAAGTTCCAATCAGTACAATGTAGTAATAAGAAGGGTAAAATACCCTAAATTTCATATTAACACATCATATAAATCTGAATACTTGCAAAGATATATAAAATGAAGTTAGATTTTTAAAAGAAGTGAAGTGAGGCCGAACAGTTAAAAGATGGTAGAAATAAAATAAGAAATCTCTAAATTTTATTACAAACTTTTAAAACATGTAGAAGCTTGCGTTAACTGTGGTATAAAGAAAGAAAAAATTATTAAACCACGTGAAGTGTTCAACAAAGAATCGTTTGTAACAACAAAATGTTAAAAGGATAGGTTTTACTGCTTTTGAGATATCTTGGTCACAAGTTTAAGTGGGTTAATAAGTGAAGATTAGAAATATAAATCATTTAAATTTTAAATTACCAAGTTTTAAAGTAATAATGAATACAATGTAAAATCTGATTAAACTATTCAATACGCGTTTTATCATTTACAATTCCAACTATTAGTTAATAACGAATAACCTAAAAGAATAGACGTGAACAAAAAGTAAATAACATTGGAGCTGGTGACCACACGACGGCAACACGAGAGAGTTACGTAATAGTTGTCCAAGCGTAAAACTAGGAGGGAGAAATATATAAGGGGCATGTGGCCGATTAGTGTGTGGACCCCAAACTTAAAAGTACGGCTTCATACTTCATTATACTTTAAACAATAAATACCTTCACAATTAAGTATATTACACTATGTTGCGTTACTAAGTAAACCTATTTTATATTGATTGACTTTAGCTGGAACACTTTATTTAACAAGCACATTTCTAAGCCATTTTTTTTTTCTCTCTCTCTCCCTGCTTTTGAGAGGAAGTATTGCGAATAGAGTCATATTTACGAAATTAGGTTTTCACCGGAAATACATTTTTTTGAGAAATCTGAGGATATCTGTGTACATATATCAGAAATGAAATATCACAGGATGAAATGAGTATCACAGGATATTCAACTTGATATTCTGCATTTGTCATAGTGTCGGTCAAAATACATCAACCGGAAGGGCGCATTTACTTTTTGTTTTTTTTTTTATCAGTTTTTCTCGATTTTCACACATCAGTAAACATTCCTAGTTTAAAGAAAAAAATAACTGATGTGAAACACTCACACGACTTTCTCTTTCTGCAATTTTCATAGTAATATAATTGACTGATTCTCTTAAAACACATAATTCTTACTATATATTTAATTGTCTTCAATTTATTTACATGAATGGGAGAATTTAAACTTTACAAAATGACTTTTTGGCGGAAATCATAATTTCACCTATTTTCTCCAAAACTCCCTTAAATGCACTTTCTCTGAAAAAAAAGTTACAAACAAAAGTGATAGGTCTTAAGGTGGGTTTACACGGAGCAGTGAAGCGGGCGAGAGCACTATTTGGTCTGAGCATGCGTTTACGAATTGCTTATTCAACTGAAGAACTCACGACTTTTTACAGTTCACACCGTGCTCTCGTCGGTCGTACGTTTCTTGTTCGTTGTTCAATCATGGCTGAACGTAAAGCTGTGAAAGTTGTAGAGTGAAATATTAATACATGAGTCGAGAAATCATTTGAAAACCTGGAATAAAAGAAAAAGGAGGCATGTGTGGATTCGGGACTGGGTGAAGAAGAGGCGTTATGTACTCGGTGCTGCCAATAATATTTCCAGGGAGTTATCCTTGGAACATCCAAATAGCTACAGAAATTTCTTTAGGATGGAACCAAATCGGTTTTTCATTTTGGTAAATAAAGTGCAACCAACTATTCAGAAAAAGGACACCAATATGAGAAGAGCAATACCAGCAGAATCGAAACTTTATTCCACCCTAACATTCTTAGCTACCAGTGATTCATTTTCCAGTCTACAATATCTATTGAGGATACCCAAGAATACTATCAGCAAGAATATGACTGAAGCGGTGGTGCTCACTCTAACCAGTCGGAGATTTTTCGCCCCGCCACTCCCACTATTGATGGTTCACACGAGGTCGTGATCACGACCGGCTGGCCGATGGGTAGTGCTCTCGCCCGCTTCACTACTCCGTGTAAACCCACCTTTAGTGTGTATGGCTAGTATACTAAGTTTAATGAAACCCGTCGGTGATTTTATTAAGAAAATAGCCGAAAACTGGAAAAAGTGTTCAGTAAAACAAGATAATAATCCTAAGGCACACAACAAAGAAGTATTCGTCTATAGTTAACATTTATACAATACAATATGGGTTTCTCTCTCCTAAAGAAAAATCAGATTCTTGTACTATGCACATGACTGCATAAAGTTCTGTATTAAATGAAATATAATAAAATCTACTCCATTTTGTTTATTAAATAAATAAGTTAACTTAAATTGCTTTCATGTTGCAGTTAACGAAGTGTAGAAATACAGTTCATTTATCTGAAAAACTATATCTGACTAAATATTCTAAAAATAATATTTAATAATTTAAAAAAAAAAAAATAATAATAATAATAATAATAATAATAAAGAAAAAGTATATGAACTAATTTCTCATAGTTAATGATTGGTAAAATTTTAAATTAACATTTAATATTAAAGTTAATATTAGTTACTGATATAAATACAAAGCTAGAGAGGATGCATTTAATTTAGAGTTACGGATAAGGTATCTATTTTTAATGCCCATATTTATATATATATGTATATATTATTTCCGGAAGAATAAACATCTCTCCTCAAGTAGTTACTATTTGCGGAGAGCTCTTCCATAGATAGATTAAGTCAGCTGCCTCATGTTGCTATCAAACTTTCTGTCCATAGTCTGTCTGTCTCTCCTATTTATCAATTCTACAGTTTTATCTAAATAATTTTTATTTATAAACATAAATATTAATTATTAATAGTTACTGATAATAACAAATAAAAAATATTTTTACTTTCCCTTACTCCTAGTAAGAGGAAGTATTGTGATCGGGTCAAATTTTCGATATCGAGTTTTCACCGGAAATATCCGTTTTGAGGTCCCCTGGGTCCAAAAAAGTGGTTTTTAGCAAATGGTCTGTTGTGTGTGTGTATATGTATGTATGTGAACACCATAGCTCAAAAATGAAAAACCATAGAAACTTGAAACTTGATATTCCGTTTAGGTATCACCATGGGATCTGACAGTACGTTATCTGTCAAAATTCCTCAACCGGAAGTACCACTTTACTAGTTGTTTTTTTTACTTTTTTGCGATTTTTTAAAAAATGGTTCCGACGATTTTCTTTAAACTTGGTGTATCAACTAATATACAAAAAGCTACAATTTTTATTTGAAACATTTCTCTGGGAAAATTCATTTAAGGACACTTCTGGAGTAGGGCTGGGGTTAGGTTGTCATCTAAAGTGCTATTTCAGTTTATTAGACAATTCTGCTTTCTTAATAACGTTAATTAGAATTAAATATGTTGTTGGAATTCCGAGTTTGAAAAAAATCGGATAACCGGAAGTGCGTTTATTTTAACACTTTACTAAATGATTTTTTCCACTTTTTCTCGATTTTCTCAAAAAAAATGGCTCCGATTATTTTCTTGAAACTTCGTATATAAACTAAACACGCAAAGATCTACATCTTTTATTTAAAACATTTCTCTGGGAAAATTCATTTAAGGGCCCTTTTAGGGGAGGTGGTTGGGGTTACAGCTTCCTGTAAATTGCTATCATAGTTGATTATACAATTCCATCATCCAAACAAAATTAATTAGAAATAAATAGATGGTCAAAATTCCGAATTTTAAGAAAATTAGTAAACCGGAAGTGCGCTTTTACTGAACTGTTTTTTCAATTTTCGACGAATTTCGTTAAATTTGGTACACAAACTATAACATTTGTCAATTATAATTTTGAAAACAGGAGTAAGAGAAAGTTGTGTGAGTGTTTCACACCAGATTTTTATCTATTTTATTTAAGATTCCTCTTTCTATTAATAAATGGAGATTATAAAAATAAAATAAAATAAAAAACTTTTACTTCACAAAGTTTACGTATAATAAAGGAAGTTTTGTTACACTACTTTAATATATACTAAATTATTGCCAACCGTAAGATAATAAAGAAACGATGCGAAATGTTTCCAATATCCGTCCTGACATTATTCAGATTTCAAGAGATAGAGAACTTTTCGTATTATTCAAATAATATTTTTTTCATAAAATGAATATATCTTTATTTTTTCAATTTTACTATTAAAAAAAAAAGTAAAGTAAAATAACGCCTATTTTTTCAGGCGGTTATAAAATACCAAATAAGGTGTCGTGGTCGTGGACACGGACGGGTATTATTATTATTATCACGTTTGGCCTATTGGGAGGGACCAAACACTACGCTATCCAAAGCACCATTGAATCTGAATCCAATGCCCCAAAACACCATCCAGAATTTATTAAAAGTAAATATTAATATATTATAAAGACTCTCAGTAAAAAATTCATAGATTGAAGACCATTTTGTCAATCATAAGTATTGCAGTTTGAGAAAAAAAGTTATGTGCAGCCTACGAATAAACAGTTAAATGGTAGATTTCTTTAAAACAACCCATAATGATATTATTTAAAAATCAATAAACATAAATTAACTTCATTCATAAATAAGATTCAGGAAAATTAAAGTCTAATTTAAACATTAACCGTAATTTAATTACAGTAATTTAGTAGTTTGATAATATCGATAATTATTGTTATTAACTTATAAATAGTTTGATAGCCGCGATTTAGTGGTTTGTCTCTCTCTCTCTCTAGTTAATTACATTTTAGTTTACAACTTTATTAAACCTATAATTTGAAAGGGGAGTAAGAAACCATGTTAAAACTATCAAGTTAACATTACCACATAGAACTAAACAAGGCTCCTCCAGGTGGACTATGTGGCGTAATATATAGAAACACTATTAAATTAAATATTAACCCAGTTTTATAATTGGGCAATATTGAGAAATTCTTGGCGTTAGACATTTCATAAAATTAGCTGTATTAGGTAAATAACTTGTTAACATAAATTGGGACCTTTTTTTTTATTAATGGTTTCATTTATTTAGGGTTTTTTTTAAGAAGATTTCTTTAGGTTTAGGTGAGTTTGTGATACTTTGAGTCATACTCGATTGTTTAACCATTAAGCGTAATTTTAGCTGAGCAAAAAGGAAAAATGAGCTACTACAATTCACTTACACTTCGCCAGAAAAAACTGGCATTTAGTTTATCTTACATTTTGTCTACTAATGGTGGGGAGGTGAGATAAACTTAAGCGTATAAGAAGAAAGTAAACTGTACAAATTAAAAAGTATAATAATATAAACATTTTCTGTAAATCAGGCCAAATCTTGTTTCCCTTTGCAAAAATAAATTAAACTAACTGTTACAGTAGCGTCTATTTTCATGTTTAAATAGATTTTAGAAAAATCCTTTATCAAGAAAATCTCTGGCCATAACCATTTTTAACAATGATTAATTTGTATTTAGCAAATACAATGATGGTTGGCAGGAGCCAAAGAAGAAAATCTTTGGTGTCGGAAAAGTTGAAGAATAACTTCTGAAGAAGTTTAAATATTTTCTTCCTGTCGCCCATATGGTTATGTTTGTATTATTAAAAAACGGTCCAACTAAAATCTTTACGTTTATAATAATTAACTTCGAGTTTGTTTTAATTTTAATTTAGCATCATTGTAAACATGAAATTCCTTTAATGAAATGCAGTTTTCATTAAAAAAAAAAAAAAAAAACCGAAAGGCAAAACTAGAAAATTAATACATACACTCGAGTAGTAGTTTTTTAAAAAGACCAATAAACGTATAATGGTTGTGAGAAGGAGAGAGAAATTAGAGAGAATGGATTTTAGAGAAATAAACTAGAATATAAGCTGAACACTGTGTAATGAAAGGAACACAAAAACTGCAAGGACTTTACAATAGAAGTTAGGTAGCGAGAGATATATAAAGAGACAGACTGGCTGAGTGATGAGAAGTAGTAAAAGGTTGCTGACTGGTTGATAACTCGTCGTAACAATCCTGAACTTGCTGTCCACTATTTATATGAATTGAACTGTCCCTTCCTAGTCTGGCCTAGGTGGACAGTAACTAACTTTTTTGATTCATTTTTTTGTTTCTCCGCCCTTCGGATGATCCTATGAATTTTTAATGATTCGGATCCCATTACAAACGTTATCAACTTTTTTAATATGTTCATTTTCTATTATTGCTATTGCATTCTGGTCAAAAAGTTTTGGAAACTGAGTTTCAACGGAAACCCTGATGTGGAAATGGTCCTCCGGGGGTATGAAAACAATATTTTTCACAGTTTAATCTATTTTAATTTGTGTCTGTTTGTGAACTGCACAACTTATAAAAAAAAAATTAAAATTTGAAATTCTTTTTGGGCTTCATCAAAAGATAAAACATCAAACAAATCCGTCATTAAAAACTGTACTAAAGATTTTCTTTTAACATTGGTCCTAAATGTAAATCTATCACTTTTTAAAAAAATATTATCAGGAGAAAAATTATTTTAGACTTTTAAGTTGCAGTGACAATGGAACTTCCCACCCACCCAATAATCACAGACATTTTAATATAATGTACACAGTTCCTTCATTAATTGGCAATTAAATGTCATAAAACAAAAAAAAAATCCGAATTCGGGTGAAAAGTCGCGAAATACAGTAAAAAGGCCGCGATAGTACAACATATTTAGGTACAATAATTGGCAGTGACTGGTATACAAGCCTTTTGATTAACTTTACTAAAATTATAAGTAAGATAATACAAAATTTCCTAGGTGTGCCGCCGACTGTATTTTACTGTGACTAAATTACTAAACAGTTAATTATAGTTACTAAATCACAATAATATGATGAAGGAGAGAAAATGGTTTGGTTTAGATTAATAAATTAGATATGGCTGAACGCTGTATAATGTAAAAAGTGACACCTACTGTCTGGACTTTACACTAAAATGGTAGAGTATGGGAGAGTGGTAAAGAGTAAGGTAGATGACACGTTGTGACTGCCGAATGACATATATCTCGCGTATCTCCCGTCGCTGTATTTAAGCAGTTTCTCCAACTCTAGTCCGAGAGAGTGGTCCTGTCATTTTTGTCTCTCTCTCTCTCTGCTATGGATCCCTCTCTTAGAATCCTATTACAATCACCATTTAATAAATGTTTCATTACAAAGATCAGACAAACCTGAAAATAACTCAATACAAATTATTCATATCAATTGTCAACCCAATTATATTCAATAAAGAACATGAATTTGTGGACTGTTGTCGAAGTATTAAAGCTTCATAATTTTAAACCATGTTGAACCAAGTATTCAACTATAATTTTAAATCATGTTGAAAATTCCTATCTTATTAGGAATGTATTATTTATTCATTGATAGAATTTATAGATTAGCACTAGAATTTATAGATTAAACTATATCGATTAAAAATACAAACGTTACATATATAGAACTTCAGGCCCAACATAGTCTTAAAAGTTAAGTATTTCCAAAAGAAGAAATGAACTTCTCTTATCGATATAGTTCCAGATAAGATTGTAAAGAATAAAACGGGAAATTATTTACTCTTGAGAAAGTAAAGAAGGATGAATCACTCTAATTAGTATTATTGAGAAACAAGTAAAAGTCGATAATAGTGAATGAGAATTTATTTTATGAATCAGTAATGTATTACGTCTGTACAAGTGAGATAACTAGTAAATAGATAGTTTCGTGTATATATATATATATATGTAAGTGTATATGTAAAATGTACATTGTTAACGGTTATCTCTTGTCTACACGATAATATAAACCTATTGTTTCCATTTAACTAGTATCTGCCACGTAACTAGCAATATATATGTATCTATGTATATATAGACGTCGCCTGTGTTACTACTACTCTTTTTATATATATATATATATATATATACACATTTCTTACACATCATTTGCTTATTCATAGAAATTAAAAAGATCATTAGAATTATAATAAAGATTATGATTTAAATAATTATAATATGTTTTATATATCTATAGTTAATAAAGTAGCAAAGAATGTGCTACAGTAGCAAGCTCCACCCTGGCAATGTGGGGGATAGATTACAATCATCTATGTCAATCAAGGACAAGCGATACACCTTGTTAAAGTATTTAGCCAGTAATCCTATAATAGGATTACTTTCAAGTTCTACCTTTAATAAATATTTATTTATTTACCTTCGACTTTAAATTTAAGTAACTACTAGTTAATTGGGTGACTACGTTATTCATATACTTATAAATAATTCAATATAGGCTAAAAATTATACAAACCGTTATAAATGGGCCTAAATTTAAATAATATCCATTTGAAACACATGAGAACCAAAAAAAAAAAATAAATCTGGTGTAAAAAGCTCACACAACTTTCTGTTAATACTTTACGACTGCTTAGTTAATACAATTGTAAATAAAATGACAAATTTTATTTAAACTTCAAATTTAACTCAGTGTCTTAACATAAATATACAGGTGACGGGGGGGGGGCACAAGTACTTATTTATTTATTGTTAAATACAAATGGTAAGATTTATTGTTGTGGTGGTTGGTTGCGCAGAAGCTCGAAAATATCAGAGACATTTTCCGTGATAGCCTGCTTCATTTTGTGGTCATCAACATGTCGGGCGAGTTGAATAATGTTACTTTTACACACTAGTGAGAGAAAGTAGCGTGTAACTCACTAGTGAGAGAGAAGAAGTAAAACTCTAACCACTGATTTTTTAGTGGAATTAAATTTCTGTCAAAAATTAAGAAAAACAAAAAACAAAAAAGAGCTGTACCAAAGACAAACCCCATGACCGCAAAATGAAACAGGCTATCACGGAAAATGTCTAGGATGATAAGATTTATATCTGTGAAAGTTAGAACTGTGTTTTGATCTTGTTTTCGCGTATTGCTGCTAGATGTCGGGCGAGTTGAATATATTACTGTTACACACTAGTGAGAGAAAGTAGCGTGTAACTCATTAGTGAGAGAGAAGAAGTAGGAACTTTAACCACTGATTTTAGCGGAATTAAATTTCTGTCAAAAATTAAAGAAAAAAAAAGAGCTATATCAGAGTCAAACCCCATCACGTTTTATAAGCACGTGGGATTGTTTTTTGTTATTATTATTATTTTTTATTTTTTTTTTAAATAAAACTAAAAGTTTCGATAAAGAAAAATGAAAGTGATTGAAACAGAAAAAACACTCATATGTGTGACCTTGAGAAATGTGATCACGTTCTTAAGTAAAACAGCTGCAGCTGGCCACGACGTCACGGATGATACACTTTCTCCACGCTCCACCAATCGAAGTCACGATTATAAAATCAATAAGTTTTAACTTCTTTCAATGTCGTAAGTTCTATCAAAAATTTGAGAAAGCAAAAAAAAAAAAAAAGAAAAAAGTTGTATGTTTAATAAATACAAGAGAAAAGATTTTTTTATTATTTCATTCAAAAAATTATAATTTATTTTAAAATTTAAGGGTTAAATTAAAACACAAAAATAAAAAAATAAAAATATGACTAAAAAAATAGGGTGTAAAACACTCACTCACACAACTTTCAATTACTACAATTTACGTAGTTTGACTGGTTATTTCCGTTGTTACAAATTTCAAATATAACTAAAGATATGAATATACGGATATACAATACAAAAATCGATACTTCTGCTGAACTGATTTTTATCAAATTCGAAATTTTTACAGATTTAAATTTTTTAAATTCTTATTAATATTATATATAGACATTAGAAGAATGGTATAATATATTCAAAATACACACTTTAGAGAAAAGCCTAACGTCACTCCCCCCCCCCGCAGATCGCCACTTAATTTTCCTGGGAAAATGTTTTTATATTGCTTTTTTTTTTATGATTAATACACCAGTTTTAAAGAAAAACATTTGAACCGTTTTCGAGAAATTCGCAATAATACTGAAAACTCTATTCAGTAAAATAGTACAAAATAGGTCGACCTATTTTGACGAAACCTTAATGTCACATCCCTTGGTTAAAACAAAATACCAATTTAAAGCTATCGATACTTTACAATTTCCGTTTTTGAGTTATGCTGATACACACACACATATACACAGATGAATTTCACTTTTCCGGATTCAGAGAATCTCAAAACATGTATTTCCGGTAAAAATTCAATTTCGTAAATTTAACACGATAGCAACACTTCCTCTTGCAGCTGTAAAGTAAAAAACAAAAAGAATAAACCTAATAAACGAGTACCTTGTTTACTTCACGTACTTAAATTTATAATCATGGGGTTTTGTTAAGATGTAAGGTAAAGTAACCTTGTTCTTGCTTTAACAATTTAATTTAGTTTTTAAAGAAAGAAGTTTATTATGTAAATTAGAATGAATAAGGAGGAGGTTAATATCCGTTGTTTTGCACCATTAACAAGAATATACGCCATTTGAATGGACTTTACCAGAAGATAGTTTTATCTAGATAAAATAGATGTTTAAGCTCTTTTTAATTACGTTAGTAATTAGAACTGATAATGGAATTACGGATTATATCGTTTATAAGAGTAATAAGAAAAAAAAAAAGAAAAAAAACAGGCTTACACTTTTACTGAGTGTAATTTTGGTCTAAAATTTCATTTAAAAAAACAATCTTCTAACTGCCGGATTGTGTTTGATCAGAATTTAACAATATTCTTTTTAAAAATGTCAATTCCTAAAAATTAGAAAACTTACTTTTCCACTGTGTCATAATTCTGGTAAACTGATGCCATCCAAATACACTGGTGTAAATGGATTTTTCAAAAAAAATAATGAATTAATACGGAAAAAAAAATCTGGAGTGAAGCACTCACACGACATTCTCTTACTGCGAAATGGCAAATTTTCTTCACACTTAAAATTCACATTACTGTTTAAATAAAGTCGCACTTCCGGTCAACCGATTTTCTTCAAACTGGAAATTGTGGCAACTTATATAATTCTAATTAATATTATTTAGTTGGTAGAATTGTATAGCACATCGTTTACTTTAGAAAAATACCATAACCCCACTCCTCCCCCAAAAGTCTCCTTACATGCATTTTTCCGGAGACATGTTATAAATAAAAGTTGTAGCTCTTTGTATGTGTATTATTATTATTATCATTAGTAGGAAGCCTAATGGCGCGGGACATAAGCCTATATGGCTTTTATCCCCCCGATACCCCCCATATTCCCTTAATTAATCTCCCCCGGTAACTTACCGGTTAATCTACAATATCCCAAGATATCCCTAAACTCCAACTCGTCCAGGCAATTCTGCGAGATTGGTGCCCTCCCAAATACGCGAAACCTAGTTCCAGTGAAACGGGGACACTGACATAAGTAGTGGTACACCATTTCCATAACTCCATCGTCGCAGTTCTGACAAATGGGACTAGACGTCCTCCCTTTGTTAAACAAGTGACTGGACACCCAAGTGTGTCCAGTCACTATCCCCACCAAGGTCCTCAAACCTGTCCTACTAAGGGACAGGAGATACTCAGAAATTCCCTGCTTACTTGCTTTTATAAATCTTTCAGCTTGGAGGCACCTCTGCGTGCCCCCCCAGCGTTTCTCCGAGACTCTCATCTCCCAAAGTCTAATCTGTTTATCGCGAAACATCTTTGACGGCAAGGGCTGGTTCAGGACCACAAAATGGTAGCGATGATCCCTCCCTAGCCAACTGATCCGCCCTCTCGTTGCCCTCTATTCCCGCATGTCTGGGTATCCAATAGAGGCGCACCTTACCCCTCCGAGCATTAAGCCTTCTCCTGCATTCTCCCACTAATTTCCAACTCCACCAAGGCTTACTCAAAGCCCTTAGTGCGGCCTGGCTATCCGAGAAAATCCGCACTTCCTTGAACTCTCCCTGCCACTCCCCCACCAGGTGGCAGCATTCAATAATGCCCACCACCTCTGCCTGAAAGACCGTGGCCAACCCACCCAAGGCCACCGAACTCCCTCTATCCAACTCCTGAAACCATGCTCCCGACCCTGACAGGCCAGTGCCCTCCTTCCTAGAGCCGTCTGAATAGCAGTGAATAATGCCGCTACCCGACTCCGTTGGCCTCGTGAGGTTATCATCCCCTGTACTGCCAATAGTGATCTCATAATCTCTCTCAAATCCCCATTTCTTGCTTGTCTCATCAAGTTTAGATAGCAGAAATCGGTTCACTCGCCAAATCTCATCCTCGATCCTAGTGTGATCCCCCCGAAAGGTTCTCACCCATTCTCCCTTGCACCTCATTCTGAGGTACCCTTTCATCGCCTCTCCCACTACCACATACTGAAGAGGGGTTAGCCCCAGCAGCATCTCTAATCCTTTGTATGTGTAGTTGATATATCAAGTTTAAAGAAAATGGTTGGAGCCGTTTTTGAGAAAATCGCAAAAAACTAAAAAACTATTCAATAAAGTGGCTCTTCCGGTTAATGGATTTTGCCCGAAATCTTCGTATCTGATTGGGGTGGTGGTAACTAAATGGAAAACCAAGTTTGACCTTCCTACAACTTTTCGTTTTTGGATATTCTTTTCACAGACAGACACACACACTTTTCTAAAAATCACTTTTTAGGACTCAGGGGGTTCTCAAAACGTGTATTTCCTGTGAAAACTCAATTTCGAAATTCTGGCACGATCGCAACACTTCCTCCTTAACAGTAATTAGGGAACACAATCATAAATCACATATAATCATAAATTTAATTTCATTACTAAGTATGGCTTAACAGAAATTCTTTCTATCAAATTAATAAAATGACATGAAATTTGAGAAACATTTAAATATTTGATTTATTATTTTCAAAGCGCCATCTCAATAGAAGGTACCTAACAAAAAATATTAACGTTTAAGGCCGGGCTCAAATTGGAACACTTTTTGCCGATTGCAAAACCTACAACAACTGGATGTATTAAGATGCAGTTTCTTGGTCACATGTGAACACCTCCTTTGCCACTTAGTAAGAACAGTAATGTTAATTTTTACCGCCGGACTATATGACCAACTAACCGATCAGGTATCGAGAGAGGCGCACTGCAAACATACTTTACATTACTCATACATGAAATATAATCTAAAGCCAAGATCGGGAAATCAAATCCATCACCACCACAATACACCCCCCAGCTATGCGGGCCAAGATTATAAGCACTCAGCTCTCGTGGCGCCTGATTTATCCATAATATTTGCATTCGTCCGTGACATTATTAGCTGCAAAAAATGATTCTGACTGAATCATCACCCGAACACCTACTAAATTTGTTTAGACAATCCTCTAATTAAAAAGTCCGATCTTGGATTATTTCTAGAAATTCAGATTCTTATATGTTCCGCGCATCAGAATTTTTTTTCCCCTAGGAAACTGCATAAAAAAAAATACAGATGCGTGTTTTACATGCACCCTGCAAAAATGCTTTAGAAGAAATATGATGCACTTACAAAATAACGCCATCATACAAACGCATAAGATCTTTCTCACTGAAAGATAAGTCTGCAATTTTACGCAAGAGAATTTACACTTTATTTTTTTTTTTATTAATTTATATATTATCTATTGCATTGTTAACATCGAGAGGAATGTCCGATCTCGCTATTCATTTTTTTTTTTTATTTAGTTTTATTTTGAACTGTTTGTATAAGAAAATCAATTCGTCATTCTTATTGGTCATAGTTAAATTAATTACTACCCTTTTTTTTTTTGTGTATGATTGATTGGATCTCATTGATTATTGATCTATACATATAAGATGAACAGTGCTAAACTAATAACATCTCTCTTTATTATATACAGATAGTTAATTAACAAAAGTGACCTTGAATTGTTACTATTTTAATTACTTTTCAAACTATAAATCAGTCAAAAGCTCCTTGGTATATATCTAATTATCAATACACGGGGATTGTATTTAATAATACAAAACAGTATATGTACACTCTCATCTTATAATTATCCCATATTGGAATTATTAAAATAAAAATTTTAATTAACTGTTTCTATCAATAAATTTACTATCAACAAACTTCTTTTACAAATATTTAAAATAATGCATTGAATATGCTGAATAACAGATACAAGCACCTAAAAAGACTACTTGATTAACGCTCAAAACAAACACTTTATAATAAAAGACGACTGTATCTATTCTCTTTTGGCTCCATGGGCTTACGGACTCGAACTTTATGGAACTGCAAAACAATTTAACATTAACAAAATACAGACCCTACAATCTAAAGATCCTCCGCCATATCCTAAACGCACCCTTTTTTGTCAGTAATCTAACTATCCACAATGATGTCAAAATTCCATTTGTTTCTTGTTACAATAGCTTCCATCAAAAACTCCTATCACATCCTAACCATTTAGCCGCAAATATATCGCCAACAACACTTCCTCCTAATCCTCACAGACGGTTGAGGCGCCGATGGCCACGTGACCAATTGGTCGACTAGTGATCAGTCATCACTGAGTTGCCATCATTCGCAACTATCACACCATTTGTATATTTGTTCATACATCAAACTTACTTATTGTTCATTATAGAACACTTGTAAATATTCAATAAAAATAATAATAAAATTTTTTTTAAAAAATTAGTAAAATAAATCTCACACACTACTCTCTCTTACACTACACAATTGACACAGTTTTGATTTACTTTATATTTTATTTATACTGGTTATATTATCTAGTTACAAATTTCACATATCACTGAAAAAATTAAATAGTGCATCCGAAATATAATATAAAATTCGTGCTTTCGATAAGCTCATTCGCTTTAAACTTGGAATTTTGGCCATACATTAAATTCTTATTAATATTATATAGACGATAGAACTGTATAATATTTTGAAATAATATAACAGAGGAAAGCCCACCCACCCCTTAATTGAATTTTCTCCACAAACAATTTCAAATAAAAGTTTTAGCGCTTTATATGATTGCCAATTGATAATTGAAATATTAAGTTTATAGAAAATATTTGGAAACATTGCTAATCGCAAATAACTGAAATGTCTACTCGGTAATGTGGTGGTACAGCCGGATGACCAATTTTGATCAAAACCCTATTGCAGGTATCCCCTGGCAACACCTAAATTAAATATCAAGTTTCAGCTTTCTGCGATTTTTGTTTTTTTGTTCTTGAGTTATTGCTCATCAATTCGGGACACAAAGACTAAATTTTAGTCCACTATTTTAGTCGGGGGATCTCAAAATATGTAATTACGGTGAAAACTGTTAAGTGAGTGTGAAACAATAACGTCCAGCCCTTCTGATAGTTGTATTATTTATTTATAGTATAATTATGTAGAAAAACTAATAAAAAGTGAGTTAAACCAAAGAATTGTATAAATAAATTAAATTAAAAGTAGATTTAACTGACTAACGTAATTTGCTTGCAGTATCGATTGTCATTAGAAATACTTACTTCATATTTTATTGTTAATTGCGACAATACTGTCGTTAGATGAACATATTTTATAGTGCAATTTAATATTCCCCTTAAAAATCCACCTGAATGTTGATTTACATAGTACGACGGCTGCTCTCTCTCTCCTGTTAAGCCGAGAAAAATTTGTAACTTTAACATTAAGCCCACTACACTAATTGCCCCAAAAACCCTTAAAATCACTCCTCCCACCCCCGAAAATAAGACTGGTGCATTTATATATGTGCAATTTAGCTATAGAAAATATCTGATCCGTTTTATAGTGAAACCTAATCCGCAAATTCACGCTTCGGTTTATTTATTTATTTATTTATTTTAATTTAACGTGCGTCGTCAACATCTCTTGGTCATTGGCCTTCTCAATGCACTGCCGGCCTCCCGGACAATGGTCTCTCGTTACACTGTTTATAACCGGACAGTGAGTGTTGTAGGAACAGAAAATCTAAGGGCAGCGCAGCTGGACTCAAATCTGAGACCTCCGCATTACTAGCCTATTTTTCATATACTATTAACGAATATATACTGTATATTAACCTATATATATGTGTATTAATGTATTAACTGTATATTAACCTATATATGCTGTAAACCTTTTTTTTTTTTTTTGTACTTAAAGAACCCCAAAACATGTACTTCCAATGAAAAGTCAATATCAAAAACTGTACCTTCTCTAACAGCATTAAAAGAAAATCAAAATGTTAAATTTTAAGCCAGCTTCAGTAAGTATACTAATCCTGCACCGAATCCGACACATTTTGATTTTAATGTCTTTAAATTGTCAAAATCTGGTGTGAAACATTCACACAACTTTCTCTCACTGTGAAATAGCAAATTTAATTCACACTTACAATTCTTACTAGTGTTTAAAACCGTCGGCATTTTTATGGAGGAAATCACAAAAAACTGAATAAACCATTTAAAAATGGCATTTCCGGTTGATGGATTTTGACCGAAATCTTCGTGTCTGATGCGATGGTAGTATCTAAACGGGAATACCAAGTTTGAAAACTTCCTGCAACATTTCGTTTTTAAGATATTTTTTTCACGCACATATACAGACCATTTTCTAAAAACCACTTTTTTTGGACTCAGGGAACCTCCAAACGGGTATTTCCGGTTATAACTCAATTTCGAAAATTTGGCACGATGGTAATGCTTCCTCTAACAGCAGTTAGAGAAAGTAAAAATTAGGATAAAACTTTTATATTTAAGGAGTATAATTTAAAAAAAAAAGCTGCCGTCTAAATGAAGTTATTTACATAAATATTTTGGAATAAAAGCTTTACCAAGGTACAAAGTAACCATATTCCATGGAAGCTCACTAGAAGATCAAAAGTTATATTTTGCCTACAAAAGCTTTTCTACGATTACTACTCATGTTAAAACATAATACAGTAAAAAAATATTGAGTCTACGAGGTGTGTAACTTAAATAATGAGACTGATTTTCTAGTGTTCGATCTGGCAACACTGGAGACGCGGCGCATGCGTGGTAGGGCAAGTAAACATCTGATACACGTCCAGTGCAAATTTGAAAATCTAGAGTTGTTGCACTGTCCGTAGTGACTTTTTTGTGAGCAAGGTTTTTTCAGTGCGTTTTAAAAATGAGTGATATCAATTACAAGCAACGTTGTGCTATCAGGTTTTGCTTCAGACTTAGGCACAGTGCAACGGAAACGAGAAGTTCTTGAGAGACTTCGAAAAAGAATCATGCGTGTGAGACCAAACATCAAAAACAAGTGGGTGTTGCATCACGACAATGCTCCCCACGATTTCTATTAATGAGTATTTGGCCAGTAATAACATTCCTGTGGCTCCTCAGCCTCCTTATTCACCCGACTTGAGTCCATGTGACTTTTTTTTGTTCCCCAAATTGAAAAATCACCTCAAGGGACGTCATTTTGGAACATTGGAGAATATTCAAACAGCCGTAACCGACCAACTGAAGTCTATTCCAGTATCCGAGTTCCAGCACTGCTATGACGATGGAAAAATCGTCTTCAGCGTTGTGTGGCTTCCCAAGGTGGTTACTTTGAAGGGGACCATGTTGAATTTTAATTTTATTTAAATAAAAAAAGGATAAAAAATCAGTCTCATTACTTAATTTACAACCTCCGTATATATGTTACAAGAATATGACAATATACAATACATGACAATATTGCAATATATGACAATATTGAGTCTATATTGTCTATATATGTTATAATACATATGTTTAAATTAAAGGACGAAAATTCTTGTATGTAAAATTTATAAGAATAAAAGTCCAGCGAGAAAGAGAAGGGGGAGGTGAGAGGAGTTATGGGACAGTAACGTCTGATTATCTCTGTCCCACACTATAATTATCTATTTCAGCTTTATTGAAGATAATTTAAGATCACTTAAAAAATCTACAGAAAAATACCAGTTCATTAACACCAGGAAGATATAACAATGAATGTGTGTGTGTGTGTGTGTGCACATGGCATAATGACCATTAAAGCTATATGGTCAAGTGTAGCCAGTAATAATAACAAACACTCATTACACTCACATGAACGTGTAATGAAATGCATTTTCAACAAATTATCTCATTAACTTCCGTAAAACTGGAGACAAAAAAAGTTAACACTGCAATACATTATTTTAGTCACATCTGAGTCAGTTTGAAACCATAGTTTTTCCTTCAAGGTTATATAAATTCTTTGATTTTCATCATCATCACTTCATACAACTTGATAAAAGTAAATTTAATTATTTTTTTCTTCAATGAAGAGAATGGCCAAGGGTACGGTGGTGGAAAGTAAGTGAAGCAATAGAAATTAAATAATTTCGCTTGGAGTAGAAGTGCGCAGAAAATTATTAAAAATTTTACAATAGGTTTCTGGGATAAAAAGGGAACTAAAACAAAAGTAACTAGATTTCTTTTACACTAAGAAGAGGTACCGTTACTCCCGTTTATCTTAACCAAATTCCCACATCTTATGCGGACTTTATCCAGACCATCGGACTTATGTGGAATCCCCGAACAAGACTTAAGATGAAAAGACATGCTAAAGTGATAAAAACTATTTTACAACGAGTCCTTGGAAAATTCTCCTCCAAACTGACACTAACAAGAGACTGATATATTTAACAATTATAAGACCTATTTGGGCTTACGGAGCTGTTCTATGGGATACATGCAAGCCTTCCCACTCTAGTCGTATCCAGTCATCACAATCCAAAATACTCCGCCGAATCGATGATGTTCCCTAATGTGTTTCCAATCTCACACTGCATACTGTCCTAAATG
Source organism: Triatoma infestans (assembly GCA_011037195.1). Taxonomy (NCBI): domain Eukaryota; kingdom Metazoa; phylum Arthropoda; class Insecta; order Hemiptera; family Reduviidae; genus Triatoma; species Triatoma infestans. The sequence goes on from JAAEAF010000299.1 coordinate 127,002, forward strand.
TTCCTTTCGTCTCGGAACTGGTCGAAATTCGGTGAAAAAAAATTCATCAATCCTTCCCATAACAAACCCTAGTGGTATGCTCACTAGCAATCAGAACCCTCCCTGAAAATCCAGTTGTATAAAACCTATGACGCAAGAGCCCTTGAAGGGCCAAGGCTTATCAGACGGCTATTTGCATTGAAGGGGGGGAAGGAAGCACGCGTGATTACCTCGTCGTTTAGTCCCGGCCTTCACTACCAAGTGCGCTACCAACTGTAGCTGTCCACTTTTTCTCATTATTGCTGGATCAACACCATCTCACGGGAATCAAAATCCGAATTCCCTGGCGACTGGGTTAGCCACTAGACCAACGCGTAAGGACATATATAGTTGTACATTTATAGATAATCCAGTTAAATTATTTCTGACAGAAGAAATAGTTTCGGATCTAAGGATTTTACCATTAGGAATATTACTAGAATGTTAGTGTTTAGATTATGCTGCTGCCCCCTCTCTCTCTCGCACACGTGCGCACACACACACACACGTATACATTCATATCTGAAGAAGTGAGAGCGAGTGAGAGACCATTTTCTAAACGAGAATCTTAATACATGTATTGCTAGAGAAATATTCCATTTCGTAAATCTGACCGAAATAAATACTTCCTCTTACAGCAGTGAGTGAAAGTGGAAATTATTTATATTCCCTTCAACTAGATAATTAAAATAAGAGAAGCTCATTCAATCAAAAAAGGAAAATGTGTTACAAAAAAAAAAAAAAATTTCTAGACTATAATCAACAAGACTTAATGACAAACAAAAAATTTTATAAACAAAAATAAAACAATAATTTTGTGATAACAACGTCACTATTAAACTAAACAAAAATAAAATAATATGCGCCATATCTTTCCATATAAAAGAAATCAAAGTACCGCCAAAAAAAAAAATTAATAGACCCATCAAACAACTTGATGATTCAGCAGATAAAATCAAAGGACAAAAATCTGTCTATTCATTAGAACTGTACTCTCCATTTCTGCAAAAAATTATTATATTCCTTTAAAACAATTAATTTTTCTATCTTATTATTATTCGTTTAATAACTCTAAAACTCTAATAAACAAAAATAAAAAAAATATAAACTTAAGTTTCTTTTTTTTTCAATTTTGCCTTCTTTATAAAGGAAGTTATACATATAAAAATGTAAACAAAAATTAGCAATCATCACATGATGATAATGTAGTAATGGTGAAGGTCATATTGGCTTTACGTAATTCTTGAAAGTGGGAGCGGCTTTATGCCTTACGTTCGAATCATTACTATTTGGCATTTTAAACATTCCTATAAATATTACATCACGCCAAAATATTATTATACTCAATTAATTAATTAATTATTGATTATAATTAATTTTTATATATTAATTATAACAAACTTCGCTCCAAATTATTTATGATACTACATCTATCGTAAATAAGGCAGAGTTCAGGGATAATTAAAATGTATTCTTAAATGTCAATTTTATCAATATTTCCAAAAAAAAAAAAAACTTCAAATAATATGGTATTTTTTAATCATTTAGTTATCAAACAAATACAACTAGTGTTTAGCTACACAAATTTATAGAATTCACTATTTTTCAACAAAAATATATGGTGTGAAAGACTGGCACGGCTTGCTCATATTGCTAAATACAATTAAGAATTAATATAAAATGACAAATTCTATTTAAACTTCTACATTTACTCATTTGGCATAATTTTATATTTATGCCGTTAAATCGCTATAGTCGTTTATGAGAAAATTCCTAAAACTTAAAAACCTATTCTGTGAAGTCACTCTTCCGACCGAATCTCTTCATATTTGGAGCTCTACCAATACTTGTAATGTTACCGGCAATGTATGAAATGCAGAGGCATTCCATAAAATGCTTAGGCATTTCATATAATACGTAGCTACGTTAGGCAAAGTAACAAATATCCTTTTTATTTCATACCTGGGCTAGGCATTCTATACATTGCCTAGGCATTCTATAGAATGTCTACGTCGTCTTAGGGAAAATAGGAAAAGGCTTATAAAAACTATAGGGTAAAGCTAGGAGAGATGACGGGGGTAGGAGAGAAGACGCAAGCTTTACTTCTCTTGTTTGTCACCTGGTGGCGTCATGCAAGTTAGCCGAAGGGTAGAGAGATCAGAAGCGAACGTATTGCAAAATTCTTCAATTATTTTGTGTTTTCTTCTGTGTCCTACGAACATTTATACGCATCAGCTATATCTGGTGAATACCTGAATTTTCATAACGCATTAGTAAATTTGTATACACTATATTGATTGCAATTGAAATGAAAGATTTCCAGGCTGTCGTTAATGTTAGACTCGTAGACAGTGTTTACCAAGGTTTCATGTCGATCAACCATGTTACCTTCACAGAGGAGAGGTCTCCTTACCTATGGTGCATCATCTATCCTTCCATAGTAGGAGAGACGGCCAAATGTAGTGTATTTGTATTTTGTTTGTGGAATAAATGAGAATGTCATTATTTTGAAAAATAACATTTTTTTTTTGTAGATAATAGTAGTAGGCGTATGTTTTAAAAGAATTACCTCTTTAATATATATCCTACATTTTAATACAGGGCATAACTTTGAAATGTGCGTCATCTCTCCTAGCTTTACCCTTATCTATAATAATAATAATAATAATAATAATAGCCATTTATTGTTTTAATTCACAAATTGTACATTTCTTTTTTTTATACACAATTATAATATATAAACAAATCGGCATTATGCCGTGACACCTCTAAAGGTTAGAGTGCTGTTAATAATCTACTTACATTAAATTGTTAATTGTGTCAAATTACATCGATAAAGTAAAAAAATAAAAATTATAAAGTTGAATCCTTTTTTTTGCAAAATTAAATAATTTTTTCTTCTCTGTTAATACATACATTTTTAAGTTTTGTTTTAATTAAACTAATTTTTACTTTTATTTATTCTCAAGTCGTATTTAGAATTAAATTTCATGTATACATTTAAATTTTTCATATGTTCTTTTTTTTATTTATTTTTTATAACTTTTGCTTATTTCACTTATTATTTCTTTACACTCATTTATTTGATCATCACCCATTTACTTTACATTAATCTATTTTAATATCTTGAATTAGTCCTGATATAGCCACACTGTCGAATACACGGTTTTCAAACTTTCTTATTCTCTTCTATCTCTAGCTACTGTCATCCAGGTAACTAACTCCCTTCTTCTAATAATTGTTTAATATTTAATATTTTCTTTTATTGTTCTGCAATTATATGTGTAAATAGTAATTTCGTTAAATTTTCTTTTTTCATTGAACTTAAATTCTCTGGGGGTTCTCGTCTAGCAGTTTACCATCGTCTAATTGCTATGCTTCTATTTTTACCCTTATCTATAACCATACATAATTGTGGCCTAGTTATTGCTGCTAAATTTTACCAAAGGTACGCTTTTCACAAGTAGCTGGTAACGTTCACCTGTTAAAAATACTCTATTCCTTGCTGTAATATTTCTACTTTTCCGCAGTTCCTCCTCAAAACGGCATCGAAACACATTTTTATCCATCATTAGAACTATAATAAACCACAAGGTGACAACCTGAATACATAATCTCACGAACTAGCTGTACAGGGAAGGTTACTTTGTCTGCTTCGCAAATTAGAGAGATGGAGTAAATTCTACACATTGCCTAACCTTTTTAGGCATTTCATATATATAAATGGCAGAACAATACATTGCATTAATATGGTACTTCATAGGAAAGGTAAGCGCTAGTATCCCTCCAGAACCCCTAAAAATCAATTTTCTTGAGAATATGTTTCAAATAAAAGTGATACGTATTTATGTATATAAATAGCATATGAAGTTTAAAGAAAATCCTTGGAGTGTTTTCAAGAAAATCACGAAAAGAATGGAAAAAAAATGCATTAAAGTCGCACTTGGGCTGGATGGATTTTGCCGGAAACTTTCGTTTCAGATATGGTGTTATACCTAAACGGAACAGCAACTATAAGCTTCCTATGATTTCTTCGTTTTTGAGAATTAAATACAAATAAAATCAAACATGATAGAAAAAAAAACAAAACAGTAATATATTATTATATTCTAATTTTTACTTTCTCTTACTCCTAGTAACAGGAAGTATTGTAATCGTGTCAAATTTTCTATATCGAGTTTTCACCGGAAATATCCTTTTTGAGGTCCCCTGCGTCCAAAAAAGTGGTTTTTAGCAAATGGTGTGTGTGTGTGTGTATGTGAATAACATAGCTCAAAAACGAAAAATCGTAGAAAGTTCAAACTTGATATTCCGTTTAGGTAACACCATGGGATCTGACAGTAGGTCAGCGGTCAAAATTTCTCAACCGGAAGAACCACTTTACTAAATATTTTTTTTCACTTTTTTGCCATGTTTTCCAAAATGGCTCCAACGATTTTCTTTAAACTTGATGCTTCAACTACATATACAAAGTCTACAATTTTTATTTGAAACATTTTACCGGAAAAATGCATTTAATTTAAGGGCACTTTTAGGGGAGGGGTGGGGTTATGTTTTCCTCTAATGTGCTATATCAGTTCATTATACAATTCTATCATCTTAATAATATTAATTAGAATTAAATGTGTGGTTGAAATATCGAATTTGAAAAAAGCGGATGACCGGAAGTACGTTTTTACTAAAATGTATTTTTCAGTCTTTTGGTATTTTTTTTTTTACTTTCTTGCAATTTTCTCAAGAATGGCTCCGACGATTTTCTTCTAACTTAGTATATCAACTACGCATACAAACATCTACAACTTTTATTTAAAACATTTCTCTGGGAAAATTCATTTAAGGGCACTTTTAGGGGAGGGTTGGGGTTAGTTTTTCCTCTTTATTGCTATCATAGTTGATTATACCATTCTATCATCCAAACAAAGTAATTAGAAATAAATAGATGGCCAAAATTCCGAGTTTCAAAAAAAATAAACCAGAGAAAGTGCATTTTTACTGAACTTTTTTTTCAGTTTTCGACGAATTTCATCAAATTTGGTACACAAACTATAAAATTTGTTATAATTTTGAGAACTGGAATAAGAGAAAGTTGTGTGAGTGTTTCACACCAGATTTTTTTTATAATCCTATTACTGTATAAGGGGAATTTGTGACAAAAAATTATTCAGGGAATTGTTTGCATGAGTGTACAATTATTGAATTCACAGAAAATTTTGTAGATCGAATGAACAGTAAGAATGAGTCATCTATAAGGTCAGCAACAAGGTGTAAACTGCTTTCAGTGAAATAATATTTTATAACTAACTTGATCTTCAAGTTAAAGCTAAAAATCTGGTGTGAAACATTCACATAACATTCTCTTACTCCAGTTCTCAAAATTATAATTGACAAATTTTATAGTTTGTGTACCAATTTAATGAAATTCGTCGAAAACTGAAAAAACTGTCCTGTAAAAGCGCACTTCCGGTTTACTAATTTTCTTGAAACTCGGAATTTTGGCCATCTATTTATTTCTAATTAATTTTGTTTGGATGATGGAATTGTATTAATCAACTATCATAGCACTTGAGAAAAACATAATCCCACCCCTCCTCCAAAAGTGCACTTACATGAATTTTCCCAGAGAAATGTTTTAAATACAAGTTGTAGATCTTTGTATGCTTAGTTTATATAGGAAGTTTCAAGAAAATCGTCGAAGCCATTTTTGAGAAAATCGCGAAAAAGTTAAAAAATCATTTATAAAGTGGTAATGTAAACGCACTTCCGGTTATCCGATTTGTTTGAAACTCGGAATTTCAACAACATATTCAATTCTAATTAACTGAATTTTTTAATAAACTGAAACAGCACTTTAGATGGAAACCTAACCCCAGCCCTCCTCCAGAAGTGTCCTTAAATGAATTTTCCCAGAGAAATGTTTCAAATAAAAGTTGTAGCTGTTAGTATGTGCAGTTGATATACTAAGTTTGATAAAAATCTTTGGAGCCAATTTTGAGAAAATCGCAAAATCGTAAAAAAAACAACTTGTAAAGTGGTACTTCCGGTTGAGAAATTTTGACAGATGACCCACTGTCGGATCCCACTAAACGGAATATCAAGTTTGAACTTTCTACGATTTTTCGTTTTTGAGCTATGCTGTTCACATACATACATACATACATACATACACATACACACACACCGTTTGCTAAAAACCACCTTTTTGGACTCAGGGGACCTCAAAACGTATATTTCCGGTGAAAACTCGATATCGAAAATTTGACACGATTACAATACTTCCTCTTACTAGGAGTAAGAGAAAGTAAAAATATATAAATCTGGTGTGAACACTCACACGACTTTCTCATATTCCTATATTTTTTATCGGAACCCCCCTCCGATGAAAATGTTACAAATAAAAGTGATAGGTATTTATGCGTGTAAATAGTTTTTGAAGTTGAAAAAAAAAAAAATATTCGTTGTTACCGTTTTCGATAAGATCTCGAAAAATTAATAAAAATAAAAAATTCAGTTAAGTGGTGATTTTTTTTGTCGTTTTTGAGATATTTTGTAAAAACATACGCTAAAAATATTTTTTTTTGGGGGGGGACCTCAAAATTGTATTTCCGGTGCTTAATTTAGAAAATTTGACACTATCACAAAGTTAAGAGAGTGTATAAAATTGTGTTACAACAAGATAGAATGTTGTAAGAACAAAATAGGTGTGTAACTAATGTCGTAAAAACAATGGTATAAGAATTAAAATCTTATATGTTATTCAAACTTCAATACAATGAAACTGTAGAGTGATATTTTATTTTGTTATTATTCACTCTATTAATGGACACATTGCATTTAAAATGAAGACAGCTTTACTTCATAATATACAACAAAGAAATAAACACATGAAAAAGCTGTGAAATTTACCTTCCACAGCTTTTAAATATCTTCAAAGTTAAACTTGCTTTGTACAGAGAACTGGAAGCAAGTTTTTTTTTATGAAATAGCAAGTATACTTTAGAAAATAATACCATCAACATAGTGTTATTTGAGAGAGAGGATTGTAGTATAAAATATTGCTAAAAGACAATGTATTTCATAGAAAAGAAGAAAAGTAATTTATTGAAGTGAAAACAATACAATACTGTATTCCAACTGTATAAAGCAAATATACATAATGCTAAAGCTACACGAGGAGCCACAATACATTATATAGTAGAGCATTATAGCCATTACCATTTGTGTTCCAAATCGTAATACATACTGAATGAGTTCTTTACATAGCAATACAAAACTACAACTAAACACATAAAAGAAACAACAAGGCTTTACTTACTAAGTTTTACCAAGAGAACAAGAAAAGTATTAAAATGATATCTTTTAAAGTTGCTTTTTCAAATTTCATTTGATTATATTATAAAAGGTTAACACAAAAATACCCGACGACAGTTAACAATTCAATGGCCAGCATCAAGAAATTTTTACTTCAATAAACTTTAATTATTATCCTCATTTATTTAACGTTTCGCGCTCGAAGCATTTTTACTTTCTCTTACTCCTAGTAAGAGGAAGTATTGTGATCGTGTCAAATTTTCGATATCGAGTTTTCACCGGAAATATCCGTTTTGAGGTCCCCTGAGTCCAAAATAGTGGTTTTTAGCAAACGGTCTGTGTGTGTATGTGAACAGCATAGCTCAAAAACGAAAAACCGTAGAAAGTTGAAACTTGATATTCGTTTAGGGTATCACCATGGCATCTGTCAAAATTCCTTAACCGGAAGTACCACTTCAGTTGTTAGTTTTTTTACTTTTTTGCGATTTTCTTAAAAATGGCTTCAACGATTTTCTTTAAACTTGGCATATCAACTACACATACAAACAGCTACAACTTTTATTTGAAACATTTCTCTGGGAAAATTCATTTAAGGGTAATTATTGGGGAGGGGTGGGGTTAGGTTTTCATCTAAAATGCTATTTCAGTTTATTTAACAATTCTATCATCTAAATAATGTTAATTAGAATTAAATGTGTTGTTGAAATTCCGAGTTTGATAAAAATCGGATGACTGGAAGTGCATTTATTTTACCACTTTACTAAATGATTTTTCCACTTTTTCAGGGTTTTCTCAAACATGGCTCCGACGATTTTTTTTAAACATGGTATATCAACTACACATACAATGAGTTACAACTTTATTTAAAACATTTTTCTAGGAAAAGTCATTTAATGGCACATTTAGGGGAGCGGTGGGGTTGTTTTTCTCAAAATTGCTACCATAGTTGTTATACAATTCTATCACCCAAACAAAATTAATTAGAAATAAATGGGCGGCCAATATTCAGAGTTTTAAGGAAATTAAGTAACCGGAAGTGCGCTTTTATTGAACGGTTTTTTCAGTTTTCATCGTATTTAAATTAATTTGGTACACAAACTATAAAATTTGTCAATTATAATTTTGAGAACTGGAGTAAGAGAAAGTTGTGTGAGTGTTTCACACCAGATTTTTTTGATCTTACACACTAGCAATTCGAGGCAATATAAATACAAGAAGTTCGATATATTTGATTTTAATATTTAAATTTAATGTTCCTTAAGATTAACCTGCATTAAGTTGTTGCAATAAATTTCCACATTCATCAATCTATTCTGCACCAATGGATGCTCTCCACATTTATAATACACCAAGCAAGATGCAAAAGGAAGGGGAAATGTACTGTGACCAAATGGATTTATGATTGCACCAATGAGATGTTTGTCTGTTCGTATTTTGTACGTAACAGTATATGTATAGACTGGTAGCAAGGCTAACTGAATATTTGCGAACTTTTCGCAAAAAAAAGAAAATCAATTTGAGGAGAAACACATATGGCTCCCCCATAAGAGTACTTGTCAAGTTACAGGAAAAAATGTCGTGACCCAAAACGGGGATGATGGATCGCAGTGTAGAGGATTCATCATTAAAATGTGGCAAATTATTCGTCTGAAAATTAAATCACCAAATATTTTTATTTAACTTAATGTTTAAAAAGTAAACGGTAAGATTATATTATATTTTTAGAAATTAAATTCCCCCAAGAAGAGTCCTCGCTATAATTCTATAACCTCCAATATTCTTCGTCAACTTCCCTACAAGGCCATCATATATTAACTATCTGGCATTTATCTACTGTAGCATGCATATTTCTTTTATTCCTGACCCGTTTCGGATTTTTATCCATCGTCAAAATAAATTTATCAAATAGGTGTAGAGAGTTTACTTCAACGCAATGTTTCTGTTACACTCGACACTTGGTTGGTTGACTGCATGTATGTGCGGAAGATCATATTACGGCACGAAGTTGATAAATTTACTCTGACGATGGATGAAAATCCGAAACTGGTCAGGAATAAAAGAAATATGCAAGCTAGGACGGATAAAATACCAGATGTTATCCACCATTGCGGATCCAACCACATATCCAACGTGTATTAACTATTCTGTAAATGCTCTAAATAGAACTACATACTTTCCTATCCTCTGGAAATTGTCTTCCATATGATTCCCACACATTTCCCTAGCTCTTTCTGTCCCATAAGCCTCCTAATCAATACTAGCAAAAATATTCGAAAACATACGAGTATTTCTTTTATGCCTTCAACCAATATTAGACTCTCTCCAAATTATCGCTCACCACAAGTTTGGATTTCCATCATTCAACAAATAAATTACGTAGTAGACGTCATCGGCAACTCCCTTGTGCCGGCATTTTTTGGCTGTATCAAGGGCATTCGATAGTATATGGCACGGAGATTTATTGTGGAAACTCAAAAACAACTAACACTTAGTATCTCATTTAACTGTCCGGCTTCTTCCAAGTTATTCATCGATCATATACCTCACCGGTTTATCTTATTCTTGCCGGGGTACCGCAAGGCAACATTCAGGCAGCTATCCTTTACTCAATTACCAATTTATCCTTCTCTAATTTTGTATCCATAATTCAGTATTACCTTTTTTTAATCTAATTGTTTATTTAACAAAATAATTGTTTCTAAGAACATTTAACAGATTTTATAATTCAATTAATTCAAGTGTAAAGGCGCTTAATAAAACTACCGACTTCTTTTAAAACGAGATCACTGTTTATAATTATCAATTTCAGACTTATTACAATGCAAGAAATATATACGTATTTATATAAAAGTAACATTAAAAAGAAGTGTGCGGCCATTAACCTAATATCCTTGGGTACGGCCGGCAATACAATTGAGGAGTTCACTGTTCTAGAATATCCAGAATACCTTGCAAACCACGCAATTTATTCTAAAAACCCCCTCTTACAAAAAAAAAATACATTAAAATGTGTTCATTCTATAAGTATAGGTATATTTTGGTAGGCCCACGCGTATTATATGTGCTTTGGCCGGAAATCTTAATAATAACTCTTTTATGATTATCTATAAAAAAAAAAAAAAAAATATGTTAATTTTCTCATATTGTAATTCTTAGATTTGGGAAAAATAATGCTGGGAAATCGGGAATAAGTTATTATTTGGAACCAAAGGAAGTAAGTTTTAGTTCATTGTCTTCCTCATGATAACGCCCAAAATTATGAGTGTTGTAGTAGCTGAGGTACTGTCTGCACTAGATTTACCACGCAAAAACTTTTAATTATCGTAACATTAAACATAAGTAGACTGTAAAAGGCGAATAATTATTAATTATTAAATGAGAAAGCATGAACATTTTTTCGGATAAAAAAAATGTACAGCGAAAAAATAGATTAATGGTTGTACTTAACACAACATTAGTGCATCCAAATAAATTAATAAGCAAGGAATTAATCAATAGACTGGCCTAAATATTAACAATGAACTAATCTTTTAGTTGCTTTCAATAAATAGCAATTGATAAATGACAGGGTAACTAATTTTCAAAGAATATTAGTGAAACAGACCTTTCACAATGATGTTATAGCGTTAAATAGAACATTATAACATTAACTAGAAAGTTGTAAGTATTAGTATATCAACTAGATGTTACAAAAGTATAATGAAATAACAGAACATCAATAGATGAAATATCTGCACATACAAACACGCTACTTTAACTTGTAACGCTTCCAGAAAAAGTTACCTACACGCTGAAGAAGTGACGCCTCTTGACTGCCTGAAATCAGCAAGGAAGATCTACCAAAGAATTATTGTTTTTTTTAATAATATTTAAACGATATTCCGTTCTAGAATCAACAACAATTCTACCAAACATTCAAGATGAATCATTTATGAATCCTTGTTTCAAAAAAGTTTCATTATCAAATTGATTAAACCTCCTAATAATTATTAAGAATTACAAGTAGCTCTTGATTTTTCTGTCCTATTTTAGTTAATAGATTAAGAGCTGTAGGCTTTGATGGATGAACTCGAGGAAACTAAAAACGTTGAAAACAAACATTTTTTTGAGGTGATCTGATCAAGGACCGCGCGTTTGATGATGAACTAAAATTTAGAACGTCTAATGTTCACCCAGAACTTTAAAGAAGAAGAATTCAAGAAATGAAATTGAAGATAGAAACATTAATACTGTTTACTTAATTAAACCATCTTATTTCTCAGATTTTCATACATTATTACATTATGTTTTACCAGTCTGTTTGGTTTAAACTAAAATACAGTGATTCCTAGAATTAACAGTTTAAAACTAGCCAAACAGGAACTACTGGAAAAGAATGAAAGGACAAGTTCAAATATTTCCTCTCAGAAGCAAAAGGACATCTTCCAAAGAAAAGTTACGAAGTGAAAAACCATAACAATATTTGATAATCTAGGCCAGAGTTTCTCAAAGTGGAGGCCAATATTAAAAGTAAGTCTTGTTGGAATTTCGCATAAATTTAGCCAAACTAATGTATGCGTCTAGAAACAATATTCATCGTAAAATGAAGGGAGCCCTGAGGAGTCATTAGTCGTTATTAAGGGAGCCACAATACCAAAAAGTCTGAGAGCCGCTCATCCAGGCTATAAGGGAAGGCATAATGAATACTAGCAACTAAAGATTTCATGTCCTTGCGAGAATAAAGAAGAGCAAACAAAAGAAAGCACATTAAAATAACTAATTTAACAGAGGCCGTATTTTGAATTCCATTAACATGGACTGGCTTCCTTTACCAAATTAAAGCAGCAGTCCCACTGACTGTGTTAGCACGTTACCATGCCGCCAGCTGACTGACTCATACATCCATATTTCACTCAGTTCTCCCACATAAAATGGATAAACCATGTTCGGGAAATGCAAATTAAAAGTTGAAAATGGAATTAAGAATTAATATTTAACAATTAAAAGTGACACAGCCATGAGATAAGCCAGTCATTGATAAATATGTAGAGTTAATTGGATTTTACCAAATAAGGTACTATAACTTCCAGAAAGATGTGTCATACCTTCCATATCAATTCCAGGATATTGTTAACAAAAATTTTTGGAATTCACGTGCATTGCATAATAAAAAAAAACAACAAAAAACAAAGAAAAAACAATCAATCTTAACATTCTGGATGTTTATAATGTAAATCTCAAATTATAAAACTCTGGTTATCACCTTGACTAATTTAATCATAAGAAGTTACTATTTGTTAAATATCATTTGACCTGGAAACGATGTAAAATACAAGCTAAAGATGACACTTTAGTGTCGAAACCATCCGTGTGAGACAACAAAATAATGGATAATAATATTGAGGAGTCAGTAGTAACAATGATTACATCCATAGTTAAATATCAACCTTAACTAATTTAATAGAAAAATGGTATATTATCTTCAAATTCTTATGTAGTGGCGTAATTTAAATTTCAAATTTCCTGATTAATATATTATAATTATTATATAAAATGTAAATAAAGAAAGAAAGATATAAATTAATAGAAGGATATTAGATAACTAATAAAATATTCTATAGATATTAATATTAAAATAAAACATCTATAAAGATAACAAGTAAATAAAAGTCATTTACAATCAACATATGTCAAGCGTTTATAGTAATCACTTATATTTATAATAGTAATAATATTATAATACAGTTATAATATTAAAATATAGTAATCAGTTATTATTAAAAATAATTTTAATTTATTATTTACAAAAATACTTAGTTTATAACAACTTAATACTAATTTGGGAATTTAATTATTCATAAATTGATTCTTCCATATGTCTAACTTTATAGTGCCAATAATATACTTGATTAAAAACAAAACTATCTTTAAAGAAGATGTATTTAGGCAGCAAAATAGAGATAAATCACTGAATTAAAAATATAAAAGATTACTGAGCAACTTGTCTAAAGATGGAAACATATTAAACCCCAATATTTTAATATTTAAATGGCGTTATCCATTTTACTATAATAGAATAGAAATTTATTTGTTTTATAGGTTATAACCTGTAATAAAGGCTCATGTTTGACAAATTTAAACAAAAAAATAAAGTAATTATATAGAATAAAATAAAATTATAAATTAACATGGCTATTCGAGGGGCAGAAGTAATGCAGTTACTTTTTGTCGTTGACATTAAATGAAAATACACTTAGTTAACTACTCGTTCAATAAGAAAGACCTGAGCATTAAAATATTTTTTAAATATTTATAAACCTTATACATATTTTGCTGATTGTAATCATTAGCTATCCATTCCATTTCATTATTAATATTATCAACATCAATGTTTAAATATTTTCTAAACACATCATACACAGAACATTCCAAAAACAAATGAGTTTTATTTTCATGTTGTCCACTTACAAATTTTACTTGGGTCAATTGTGTAAGTTATATTTTTTATAGTCAATTTAGTAAATTAGGTCCTGCCATTCTAAATTTAATAAATAATTGAATTACATGAAATAAAAGTTTTTGTGTTAAATTTGGCTGGGTTATTGGTTTATTTAAATAAGAAGATTTTGTAAACATAATATAATTAGAATTTAACATTCGAACAAAGTCAGAAGAAACTAAATGCGCTTTGTATTTTTCTAATAATACATTAATATGTTATTAATGAATCTAAATTTCCCAGGTTTAAACTTAAAATGATATCAGTTAGCTGAGAATACCAATTGTGGCTTAGACTATTATTAGGTTTGACACTAAATGAAAACAATTGAAGGAGGCAGATTTTGGAGTAATTAAAAGATCAGAATTCAAAATTTTGAACATTAAATTAAGAGATGCTTCAACAATTGCAAAGTGAATTGTTGTAAACACCCAGGTGTATTGCGAGAGATAGAAAACCGATTTTTATAGAAATTTAATTGTATTTTTTCCAAATCTTCTAAATACCTGAGTGCCCACACTGGCGCACAGTACAACAATATATTTTTCACAATAGAGTCAAACAAGTAAACTTGAGATTCCCACGACTTGGATTTACCTTTACACAGGATTTGGATTACTGACTTAATTGCTACATTAGATTTGCAAATGAAAGCCTGAGCGGCCTCTAAATAAAGCAGTTTTAAAAAATGGTACCCCAAGATATATAAACTTACCCATTTTACTAAAATGGCTCGTTATAGCATATCTAAAGTTCCCTTTATTTAACATCAAGGAATGTCGTTTTACATTTGAAACTGATTAACTAGAAGAACAACATTGAAAGACCCTCTACTTTTGAGATCCCTGTGGAATAATTCTATGTATACAATAATATGGGTTTGCGTTGGGATGGGACGACGAGCAAACTCTAGCAAACCACCAATCGCTTATCTCCAACTACATATTCATTCACAGATGATTGTTAATTGTAAACTACAACAAAAGGATCTCAACAAATAAATCGGAAATAAAATCTTAGTTACCGTTTGTTAAACAAATCTAGGACTCAACCAGAACAACTGTTATAAAACCAAACCAAACAAACCTACCATACTCTCGAAACTGATGATGATATACGATAGTAGTTTCTTTATGACCAATAGTTTTCACTATTTATTCTTGTAGTGAGGTTTAACTTATTTACTAATGTGATAAACTTGTCCATTTCCATCATTCAATTTGTTCAGAAACATCCGGTACTGATCATTAGAAAGATCAGGGTTCAATAAAAAGATCTATGAGAGAGAAAATTTAGAACCGATACTTGTATAGAATTTCCGTCTTTCTGGGACTCGGAATTTAATAAATATTGGACGAGAAACCAAGTTTCTTGTTGCCGCCAACAAACAGACAGTGATGGAAATTATTTTTAATAACTCTAAACATTATTAACTGTAAAAATTGGTGTTATATTGTATATAATAAATACGGATTTATGTATGATAAAACTCAATATATATACCTTTTCAACTGTCTTAAGTGGGGTTTGTTTGTATGAGTTGAAGGATGGCGTGTATAAATGATATTATTAGGCAGGGATTGTAGCAAGATCCCATGTTCGAGGAAACTCTCATACTAACCCACACCTTAAGTTTTCAGCACAATCTAGTCTCACCAAGTCAATTCAAATTTGCATTAATAGCAAACCGCTATGAAAATATATTCTATTTTTTATTACAATTATTAAACATTTAACGGACTATAAAAATAAAACGAAAAAATAAAGATTTGTACACGTTAGCTTTTTATTTGATTCTGTAATGAATTTAAAAAAAAGTTGCAGAAATGTATATTTCAACATTTATTTCATTCAAAATGTCGTATATACAATATTTGGTGGATTTTTTCATTTCATTAAAAACCTCGTTAGTTTATGGTACTAACAAATTATATATGGTAACTTGCCAACTGAAAACAAGAAAAATCACGAACATGACAAACGTTTTTGATATCACCGGAGGATCCGACAAATTTTGATAGAAATAACTAAACCGGTAAGTGAGTATAGTAAGTACGGACTTTTTTAAAAATATAAAAATATAAAAAAAAAGGAGTAAAATTGTATCTTATACATATTATAAATTCATTGATAAGAAATCCTAAAAGATTCGGTTCATTAATGGAAATATAATTTTTAAATTATTAAAAATAATAATTTAATTGATAGCTAAAAATAAATGAATCTTATAAACAACTTAAAAAAATAAAAGAACAAAAAACAAAACCACATAATAAATAAAAGAATAATTTCCCAATGCAGCAAATATAAAAAAAAAAAACTTAAGAAAGGAAAGTAAAACGAACACAATTTAAAAAATGACAGCGAAACAATCAGACCATCGGTTTCTAAATGTGTATCACAATTGTTTATTTCAAATGTAACATCTCTGCTTCTTTTTCTAGTTTAACGCCACTCCGTTATACTTCCTATTTCTCTTAACCAACAAATGTTTACACAAAAAGTAAACATCAAATATAAAAACCAGAACACCCTGTTCTTTACTAAAGTTCCAAATGAAGGGATTTTTTTTTAAACTTGTAAAAATAACAATGATGTTCTAACATTAACGCTTACTCAACACTTTTATCTCTTTACCATTACCGATGAGTAATTTATTAAATACATACAAGGGAAAACTCAGAAAAAAAAACTGCAATTGAAGAAAATACTGAAGTTAAATGCATATCTATTTCAGGTGATACGATACATCTAACTAATCAGAGTCAATATTTTTAGTAAAAATTTTGCAATGTACTTATAAATTGGATACCCTAAAGTCCAAACATTCGAGGAACATTTTATAGAAATACCGATTAGTAACACGAAACATTTTGTTGATATCTCACTTAAGTGGAAACAAATAGCATGACCACTTTTTTTTTCATTAGAATAGAATGTAGAAATAAGATTAGATATTATAACTGCGCCTAAGAATATGAGCAAACAATTTATTCCCCAGTTAACTTAGTCAAACTGTGTAATGTTAAGCTGCATCTCAGTAATTAATATTTACTAACTATTTGACAAAACCATAAAAAAAATATATATTCCATTTATAGAAACAATACACTGCAAATATGAACATAAAAATATCTGACATCTTTTCATTTCGCTCCGCCCAAACTTATGTCGAATGACTTAAGTTATAAAATCATATTGTTATTTCATTAGTAAAATGCAATTATTTAAATTATAATTTTGTTAAAACGATTAATGAAAAGAAACAATAATGGTCCAGTGAGTGCAGGCCAAGTCAAGTATATAGCAGGTGGCCCAGACATAGCCCTCGCTGGGTCATCTGTAATCAATCTTCAAATAAAGTATACACCATCTGGGCAAATCTATTTTTCTCATTTTCACATTTATAAATTTTATAATGACAAAAATTTATTTTGAAAAATGTAAAGGATAACTACCAATTGTTTAAATAACAGAAAAGATTAGAAACCTCTTTAAGAATGGAGTGGTTCACCTTGCCTCTTAGGGAATTTTATGGAAGAATTTACTGACTCATCAACTAAAATCACTAAACTATGCCACCTCCATATAACAAATTTAATTAGATCATTTAAGAAATTATTATCACTAAAAATATATGTGGCTTCTACTAAAGGAAATAAATGAGCTATAATTAAGAAAATGAAAACCTATCATTATGTAATTTATATTCTAACTTGAAATAATGAAGAATACCTGAAAACAGAAAATATTTTTAAAGGAAAATCAATTAAAAGTTATATACTTCGTTCGTAAATCATGAAACAAACCTGACCATAAAACTTAATTGAATATATTACATAAATTTTAAAAACAAAAGTACAAGCCTCGGTAACCTGTGAATGAATGTGGATGTGTGATTTATGGACTTATATACTCAGTTAAATTAGTTTATCATCTTATTCAGAAATCATTATAGTTTAGGATACTTAAATTTTTAAAAAATATATATATAGTTTGAGTCTTATCACTAACACTTACTTCATTTTGTCTGTTGTTTCACCTAGCTTGCAAAGAAAATATTCCAATCAATTGCATCCGTAAAGTCCTCAAGCGCCCACGTCTGGCAAGAAACCACAAAATGCACTGTTTATTTTCATGAAAACACGACTTAACGTTCACAAAAATAAGGCGGACGCCATTTTAGTAACATAAGAGTGTGACCATCGATTCAAAGCAACCAACAACAGAATGGTAACAGAGTAAAGCGAGGCATTGGTGGGGGAACAGGGGACTTCGACGATCATATGAGCATTGGTCCACGCCCTGTTTAAGTTGGTCTTTTTGCCGCCAGAGTGCAGATAATACTTAGTTATAAACAAGCGCCTGCGCTCAATTCTTTATCTGCTGAAAAGATATTCAATCAAAAGAGATCACATCCAAAGTAGGGCGATACTTCGAGAACATTGTACCCAAAAATTTGAATAAAAAAACTACATGAGTACAATTAATCAAGTACATATTTACTAAAAAAGTTGAGTATAGAAGGTAATCGAGTAAAAGAAGTACTTGAATACAAATTCAATCAAAGTAGATTAAAGAACTTGAAACCAAACTCAAAAGAATGAGTACAAAAAGAACTCGAGTAAAATGTACTCAATAATTAATTGAATACAAAAGTAATCAGAGTTAACTGAAGAAGTACTTGTGTCCAACAGAATCAAAATTTGAAAATACAAGGTATTTCAGTAAATTACTCAAAATTTATTTGAGCACAATTATACTTTAAATACAAATAAATAATATCGGAAATTTGTTCTTTTCATCGATTTTTAACGGTTTTTACCATTTTGTGTGAGTTGAAGTCTAAAATTTGTCTGCTACATGTATCACTCTAACAATAATTTGACACAATGTGTTATATAAATATTACTATTTGTTTGCATCCACAGGCATTTTTAACTCAGTTTTCAAATTAGAAAGGGGAGGTTAGGGAGAATGACAAACACATTTTAGTTTATATCTTTTTTGAGAAATATACTTCGTGATAAAAATGTGTATGAATAAAATTGCCCAGACAGAACATTGCAATAAGTTTTGTACCATGAATCTTTCATAATATTTGCTTTCTTAACGAGATAACATAACAAAGAATCATAATTCCTTCTTTCAATACGACGGCCTATTCTCATTGAACATGTTCGGATTATCCCATTCATTGCAAATTCGTTTTTATAATTTTTTACTTTCTCTTACTCCCTAGTAAGAGGAAATATTGTAATCGTGCCAAAGTTTCGATATCAAGTTTTAACTGGAAATATCCGTTTTGAGGTCCCCATGGTCCCAAAAAAGTGGTTTTTAGAAAATGGTCTCTCTGTGTGTGTGTGTGTATGTGAACAGCATAGCTCAAAAACGAAAAATCGCAGAAACTTCAAACTTGATGTTCCTTTTAGGTCTCACCATGGGGATCCGACAGTATGTCATCCGTCAAAATTCCTCAATCGGAAATACCACTTTATTGATTTTATTTTTTTTTACTTTCTTGCGATTTTCTCAAAAATGGCTCCGATGATTTTCTTCGAACTTGGTATATCAACCAAACCTACAAAAATCTACAACCTTTTATTTTAAACATTTTTCTGGTAAAATTCATTTAAGGGCACTTTTGGGGGAGGGATGGGGTTTATTCCTCCTTTTATTCATCTAAAGTGCTTTTCAGTTTACTATACAATTCTGTCATCTAAATAATATTAATTAGAATTAAATATGTTGTTGAAATTCCGAGTTTGAAAAAATCGGATGACTGGAAGTGCGTTTTTACTGAAATATATTTTTCAGTTTTCTGGTATTTACTCGAAAACGGCTCCAACGATGTTCTTTAAACTAGGAATATGAACTACACATATAAAGAGCTACAACTTTTATTTGAAACATTTCTCCTGGTAAAGTCATTTAAGGAGGCTTTTTGGGGAGGGGTGGGGTTATGTTTTTCTCTTAAGTGGTATCATAGTTGACTATTACAATTCTACAATCCAAACAAAATTAATCAGAAATTAAAAATGGCCAAAATCCCGAGTTTCATGAAAATTAGTGAATCGGAAGTGCGCGTTTACTAAACAGTTTTTTTAATTTTCGGTGAATTTCGAAGATCTCCGACGAATCTCATTAAATTTGGTACACTAACATTAGGAAAATTCAAATTTGTAAAATTTGACAATTACAATTTTCAAAACTGGAGTCAGAAAAAATAAAAGATCTGGTGTGAAACACACACACAACTTTCTCTATCATTTGATTTTTTATTGTAGCGGTGATATTCAACCTGCGTGTCATCAGAGGGTCTTGGTTTATCGCGAACGTTTGAAGTCCAAGCACAATAAGTGTAAAAATAAAACCGCATTATATTGATTACGAGTATTGAATTGTTATACTCAAAAACGAATAGTATAGTAAGATATACATGTTTTTTATTGGAAAAAAATATGTGTACATAACACTGGCTTATTTCTAAAGTGGGTGAGGTATATTATACCCTTTAACAAATGAGATTTCGCGACACGATTTAAGTGTACCGTGGAATTTTAAGTATAATTGGTTCAACAGTATTGTGAGATAAAAATGTCTAAAAACACGGTTCTGTTAGATTTAAAAAAAAGAAGAAACCGTTTTAAAAAAGCATACTCTACTAGGGAACAATTTCATAAATTCTTTTCCTTTCTCCTAAAGTTGCAAGACTTATTATGGCATTCCTGTCAGATTTTGAAGTGAGTTTATCTACGACAACTGGCGAGAGGGTCTGATCAGTCTATGTTTGGTGCGCCTAGTAAACTATCGTATACTTTGGGAAAGTGCAGTAGGCCATTTAGGTGTATGTTCGAATAGGGGTATAAATGCTGTGTGCGATCGCTTTTGGTTACCATGAAATCAAATTAGCGACTGCGGCTATAGTGGCTTATCTGGTCGAATATTTCCCAGGCGAGAATACGGCTAAGTTCAAGCTCTGTAATTATTGCTACAAGGTATGCAAACCGAATAACTCCTGCCGGTCAGCAGAAGCCACGGCTAGGCCATATCCGCCGAAACCAACACATTTGCCTAAATTAGATCTACTGACCGAATGGCTCATCTCGCCGCGGATAACCTTACTTGTAGATTCGTCCCAAAGGGCAGCTACGGAATCATCGGGGAAGTCATTAACATGCCCGTTGATATCTATACAATGACGCAGAGCTGCCACAATCCTTGGACGACGACTACGCCTTCAAGGTCAATTTGAAGAGGAACATCATACACAAGTCTTTCTTATCTCAGCGACTCCGTTAAGAAATCCACAGTGAAGGCTTGCTACAGTATATAAAAGAGCATTCGCTAATAAGCATTACAATAACACGGTTGATTGGTCCGTCTTCAATCAGTCCGAGCGAGGCTTCGCTGTGCCAGATATGAGAGGCACTTTGTTGAAAAGCAATTAGAAACAATCGAGTCTTTGGATGCAAATAGAGCTCCGGATTCCGAGTTGATCCATGCCAGACAATGCTATGGAACGAAGAGCATTATTTAGATATAGCTCCGAGGCAGCGACGGACTCTAGAGAGCATTATCTACTACCCGTATGCTAAGGATTTTGTTCCCAGGAATATACTTCGGAGTCGGCCGACGCATAAAGGAAGAACAGCGCAACAACTAATCAACCGCGACAATCTAATTCTATAGAATATTTTAGAGAAGGTTCTTAACGAAAATGTCTACTCAAATTTTACTAGTACTTGAAATACATGAAATATGGAGCAACGTTAACTATCTCAATTACATTTTGAATTATACTAACACTTAATTTTGAACAATTTAAGTAACAAACTATTAAGTGGAAACATTCCAAAACACACATAAGCATAATTTTTTATAAAATGATTTCATTCATAATAGTCTCATGTGTGTATTAGAGTGGTTCACTTGAGAGTTAATTAAATTTTTCAAAATTACGTTTCATGTTTTAAATATTATTACATTATTTCCATGCCTAGATAAAGACAATATAATTGAATAACGTTGACAAAATTGTAGTTTTTTTATTTCTAAGACCGAACCCCACTATTTTCATCTATCATTTAAAAAGAGTGTTGTTCAATCTATAATGATAGGCACTTGTAAGTGTTGATGATTCTCAAATATGGATTTCTTGAGAAGTGCTATAACCTAGTGGGAACTATCTGAACTAAAATTTGTTTTAACATTTACCTAATATGAAATAATTCCAATTTTTATTTAAATTTATATTTTGAAAAAGCATTATTTTTTAAAAAAAGTAAAAGATGAAAAATGTAATTGCTAATTTAAATTTTTAAATGAAATATAACATACCTATGTATTTTTAATTCGTGATAGTATGTTAAATTTGTCTGTTAAAATTTCGGATTTTGACATTATTTTTATTAACTCTAAATTAAAATATTGAAATAATAATGGATTTTAGTAGCATGATTTCATAATGTTTTCTACAATTGAGTCAGTTTATATTATTTCTCAAATGAATAGAGGCAATGATGGCATTTCTATAGAAGGCTTTTTTCAGGCATCAATTGAGTTGTCTTTGAGATTCGAATAATGGACAAGCTGAATTATACCTTATTTGAAACATCCAAAATTAACATATACATAGGCTTATAATATGATTTCATTTATTGATTCTGTTCTAAAACATGGTCCTTATTCCGTAAAAATTTCTCATGTCGCTTAAAATTAGAGTAAATAATGAAAGACTTAATCTTTTATGCTGGATAATACCTAGAGATAAGAATATTTCAGATGATGTAGGGTCTACTAATAAATTGTCAGAACTTAAAATGAGATACAATGAAAACGACAAGTAATAATCAATATTTTTTTTAATATTTTGTTGAACGGATTCTTGAGACATACTGTTTGGTCACTCTTTCATACATATCACATGGTAAATTGGCAACGATGCGTGTGATTTTCTGTTGAAGGTCATGGATCGTTCGTGGCTTATTCTGGTGAACCTGCAATTTCACGTAACTTCAAAGGAAGAAGTTCAAAGGGGTGAGATCGCATGATCTGGGCGGCCAGTTGACATCACCATTCCGTGAAATAACCCTTCTAGAAAATCTTTCGTGCAACAATGTGATAGTCTCGCACGCTCTGTGACATTGGCACCGCCCCATAGAACACATTGTTCACGTCAACTTTTGCTAGTTGCGGCCACAAGTAGTCTGTTGTCATATTCTTGTAGCGCTCGCAATTCAAGTAACCTGATTGCCTGCATCGCCTTTAAAAAAAATATGGGCCAATCACTCCCTGACCACAGAGCGTAACACACAGTAACTTTTTGCGCGTCAAATGGCACTTCGTGAATCACTTTCGGATTTTCATCAGTCCAAATCCCGCAATTTTGTTTGCTTATGAAGTCACTTCAACAGAAAATATTAAGTTTCTCCACAACTCGGGAACGACTCCAGCACCCAATTCGCAAACGCCCGAAGCACTCTATGATCTGCTTCTTTCATTCTTGCGTGAGTTGCACTTTATATGCCTTGAAATGCAGATCGGTATGCGAAATTCTCCATATCGTCATCTGGGAAAGTCGAGTTCTTGCGAACGCCGTATGACAGACCTGTCGCCTCGCACGTTCCTGCATATAGCAGCGATGTTCTCCCCTGTACGGCTGGTGCGACGGCGCACCGAAGCTAATCTGCAATGGTTCGTTCAAATTCTCAACGAGCCGATGAATGGGACGTTCGGTTTGTCGATTATATTGACCGTAAATATTCCGAAACGCATGAAACATTCGGTCTGTGGCACCGAACATTCATTTTGATAATTTTGTTTTATGATTTCTCCCCATTATTGAATCTTTTATCTATTCATAATGATTTGCCAAACATTAATAAGCACAGCTATTTCAGCAGAGCTACATTCAAGCAATGTTGCCAACATGAGGATTGAAAGTTCTGACACTCTATGGTAGACATGTAAATTTTACAAAATATTTATTTGTTTTGCTTTAAAATATGTAATTCGATTTTTTTTTAAATTCAGCCGATTATTTTTAACTGTAGATGATTATTGACTAATTATCGAATGCCATACTAACATCGGTGAAGTTAATATTTATAATTCGTTTGATTGAGTTACATAATCATATTTCGTTGCTAGAGCGATGCAAAAATACTTTACTTTATTGGGCATGGCAAAAGAATTGTCTATCATTTTGTTCAAAAACTTCAAAATAAGTTGTCAGATTAAATGAAATAGAAAGTAGATGGCTGAGTTGGATCACTAAAAATCCAATACAGATACTATTTTTGTTATCACATTTAAATGTAACACCATTCAACTTTAAAATATGGGTATTACACAATAAATGTGGTACTATCTTGAGTGAATAGAATTCAGCTGACTATTTAGGTATTGTTGTACATTCAAATTGCCTAAATTTCGTTTCACAAGCCGGCGATAAAAAATATATACGCAATACATATATTTATATTGCAACATCTTGGGGTTAAAAAACTAGATTTCAACATTGGTTATGTATATTGGTATATACAAATTTATGTTACACATTACATGATTTATTTCATTTTTAAACATAGAAAATACTAATTTAATATTTATATATATAATTTCATGTTTATATACACAAAGTAAATACAATTATGGACATATATATACAAATATGCCACTATGAGTAAATAAGGAATGTTAATAAAATGTGTCTTACACTCTTGAATACAGCATCTTACTTGTATATAATATACTCTTAATACTTTGGATGAATATAATCTTATTCGGCCGAGTGAGCTGGAAGCCTGCAAATCTGATTTTCCATAGTTATCTGCTGGAAATAGATGATATATTCATCATTAGGTGATATTCAAGCTAAAATAAGTATGAGCGCGAACTCGTTAAATATGATTTAAAATTATGTGCAGCCGAATTGAATACGAGAAAGTTGAGTTCTGTTTCGTTATTTTCCCTTTTTAAGATTTAATGAACTTCTAACAACTGCTCCAAGTTTATTATCAAAAAGTTACTCTGATAAAATTATAAACAAATAATTATAAATTAGGTAATTATTAAATGATAACGATAAACATGATTTATGAGTAGTTAATCTGTTTAATAAAATGAAAAGGTTTTATAACTTTATTAAAGAAAATCACTTTTCAATTCATACATTAAAATGTAGCAAGAATAAACTTTTATAATAAAGTTAAATCACAAACCCGCAAGTTTTTTTTGAGACATGAATTAATTATAAACAAGTTTTTTATTGGCGATATCTTTATTTAACCAGGACAGCTTCAAATGTGACCAATTTTGCAGAGTGTCGTTACAAACTGAAATGATGAAAGTTTTCAGACGCAGGACATAAGGAGATGGAGAACCATACACCCATTTTTAGTACCATCGCACCATTTTTTTTTTAACATTTAAATCGGATGTAATAGCGGTGCAAAATTACCTCACTACCTTAAAGATTATGAACTGTAAGTGCGCCATAGTTATAACTTACCTAACTCATAAAATGAGTATTTTCTTTATTAATAGATGGAATTAGATTATTGGCAGAAACAAAGCAGAAATACATGCATTTTCAGGTCATTAATAACCTTCAATCGGACTTTTCTTGAAAGGTTTTTGTTAACGCGTTAGCAACGTGCTGTGGCGTCTTAAGAAACTTATGGTGCTCAACAGTGCTGAGCAAGAAAACAATAAAACTCTCTATTAACTCAGTATCTAAAACAGGTAAGCACTTTTAAATATCTGGAGAATCTTCTGTCAGGATGGTTATGAAATTAAAAAAATATAGGAGACGATCAAGAATGTTCAATGCTCTTAACAGCAAATGGTGATGAACAAGTAAATTAGTCATTTTTCATTCCAAACCACATAAATTCAAGTGAATGGAATTAATAATCACCATTTGAAATAAAACCTACAAGATCTATTCAAAAAAGGCGTCTTTCTTACGGTGAAAATATTGAAGACAGAACAAAAAGAGACGGAAATCGGAATGTACTCATCTTAAGGAAGAAACTGAATAAAAAGTAACGTTGAAGGAATTATCATGGTTTGGCCATCTTAGAATCTAAATTTCTGGACAAAGAAGAAGAGAAAACCTAAGAAGAACTTGGGAGTAAAATATCGTAGGTTTCAGTACTAGGGTACACTATCGAATTCAAAAAATGAGGTCTATTAAAAAAGTCCCAATGAAATAAAAGAAATTCTTCTGCGCAGCGTTTAAAAACTTCAAACACGATAAGAGAAGAAGAAGAACAATCATGTTCCAAGGAATATGAAGTTCTTTATAAAACTTGTATATTAAAACAGCGTGGGATGGCTAGCTAAAAGAAGCGGATCCGAAGTTGTAGATTTCAGTGTTAGCCGACAATAGATGTCTCTGGGCGCTGCTGCCAGTTTTTAAAAGTAAGTGTTTGTTCTGAGCAGTAAAGATAAGAATCTATCAAACGACAATGCGGCTAATCGTAACCTATGTTCGGAAGCATGGGTATTAACCAAAGCGGAAGAACAAAGGTTGTGCAGGTGGGAAAGGAAAGTATTAAGAAGGATATTTGAACTTTTAAGGACCAAGATGGCTATAATGTCAGGACGAACCGAGAAGTCGCAGAACTGTTCGGTGGGCCAGATATACTTAATCACTATAAAGTATGGTAGGTTGCGATGGATGGAGGAGACGAGAGGAAAGCTTTGTAAGGACACGCTGGTGGGAAAAGGCCGAGAGGCAGGCCCCGACTGAAATGGTTAAGGGATGTGCAGGACGATTTGGAAATCCTTGGTCAGCAGAGATGGAAACGTCGGCAAGGATAGAGATCCTACATGGACCTTTATAGCCCTAGAGGGCGGAAGTAAACAAGTAGATTTCAGTGTAATCGACTGCAAAAAAAAAATGGCCTTATATGAAGCCATCCTAAAAATCAAGATTGGATAAACAAAATAGAGAACCTTTCTGTCAATCAAACGTTGAATACTTAGAAGCCCAAAAAATTAATTTAATACCATTTAAAGTGATATACAAAAATCAATAAGAATTCAATCCGTAAAGCGTTTGGCTAAAAATTTGGTTAGCAGATTGGAACCATTTAATTACTTAAATGTTACCAATCCTTTTTTATGTGTCTCAACAAAACTGTTCCTTAGTTTGTTTTTGTTTTTTTTCTATAGGATACATATATGTATATAAGTGTTACTTACATATTTATTCTGTTTGTTAATGGTAAAGGTACTCGTCATTTATTTTAATGGACATAATTCTGCCTCTCCTATTTACAGGTATTATAGCCGACTTAGAAAAACTAATATCACTTCCTTTTTAAAAAAATTATTACTTAATAATTTTCAACTATCTCCTTTTAGGCAAAGGCCGGTCTCGGAATTAGCGGGACTAGGTATTATGAGTGTACAATTAGACTGAGATAGTGATCTAGATTCTAAAGATGGTAGATCCCAATTCGGTAATCGTTGCTCTTCTTTTTCTGTATGAGGTGATGGTGTGGGAGAAGTAGAAGGATTAGTTTGATTATCAGTACGAAAATGTGGAAAACTATCTCTATTTTGAAGATAATCTTGAGGATCGGAATCTGTATGACGAGATGGAGTTACAGTAGTACACTTATCCAGACCATAGTCTAAAGATCTACACATTTGTACCCTTCGCCTGGGATGGTCCTCATCATCTTCTGCTGCATGGCCTCTACGTATTCGCTGCCATTCTCTTGGTGACCTGTAGGACGTTACTCGTTAAAAAAAATGAAGTCAATTTTTCAATTTTGATGTTATTTATATTTTATATTATTCAGTTAAAAATAATATTTAATACGGTGACTTATGTTGTGATTCATCTGCAGCGCTTAAGAACTTAAGACTCAATTTTAAAGCAGAAGAAAGTAATCCAATGAGAAGAAAAATAAGTACTCAAACAATAAATCTCGTCTCAGATCAAATTTTAAGTGATTTTTTCACTCTGAAGCTTTGCTGCGGCACTTTTGTGTGACATGAACAATGAGGCACCAGAACCGGCCTTAGCAAGGGATTAGCTCAGTGGTAGCGCGCTGGACTAGCAACGCGGCAGTCCCGGGTTCGAGTCCAGCTGCTGCCCTTACATTTTTTTCTTCCTAGGAGCCTTACAGCTCACTGTCCGGTGCTGGACAGTGTTGTCTGTAAAGACAGAACACTGTCCGGAGGCGGCAGTGCACTGAGAAGGCTCCGAACTTTGGGGTAGCTACATATATGGGCCCAGAAGGGCTTTGGATACATAGGGCTTGGTCCCTCCCCACATACAATAAAAAAAGAAAAAAGAAATAACTTTCATTTTGTTTCAGCAGTCTATTGCAACAGATTATTTGTGTAAACTATATTTTATGTTTTCCAGCGATTAAAATTCAGAGTGGTAAGATTCCTAATTCTTGTCTGTTGTTATACCAACAATACTCAAATAAAATAAAAAATTAAAAAAGTCGCATAAAAGGAAAACAAAAAAAAAAGGAAAAATCTTATGTGAAGTTAGACGCTGTCTGTTTTCTTCATCCCCACATGTCTATTCCACAAACAACGAATACACAAATTCGACAAATTTTCTTCAAAAACGATAGTTTTATTAAACAGTTGCCCTTATTACCCCTAAATAGGTGTATTAAAGACCCTCAAAAATCAAATTCCCCGACAAAATCAAAATGATAGGCAATGTTTGTTTAAAAATTTCAAAGATATCGTTATAGTCTTTTTTTAGAAAATCCTAAAAAATAAAAAATCAATAAGAGAGATTTGTGATTGACTGTCGAAACTCAAGTGAGATTCTACAGAATCTCAAATCTAAGCCTGCCGCGATTTTTCGTTTTAGTCAAGCTGCTCACACACATGCACGAGGAAGACACACGATCCCTTGAAAAAAAAAATTCAATTTTTTTTTTCTAAATTAAATGAATTAAAATCAGTCCGGTGAAAATGTATTTCGAATAACAACGCAATAAAAGAAAGTAAAAAACATACGGAGAATATCATATTCAATATTTAAGGACATTATTATTTTCGTAAGGCTAAGGTGCATTTTATTATCATAATCTAATAACTTTGGAGTTTCGAAACAAAAAACTAACTAGCGAAAACCGAGACAAACTAGAAAGAAGTTAGCATCTAATAAAAGTATCTATTAAAACTGCTTACTTTTTTTGCTAATAACACTACATAATCGAAATTTTGATGCTTGGATTACGTTAACGGTTAAGAATATATCGGACATAGAAGTTGAAGGATTGGAGAGCCTGACTCAGCTGGGTCCCGCAAGGCGGCCTGAGGTAATCTACTCACTCAAACAGCAATGGCGTTTAGGACTTGACAAAATATAAATTGGATATTCTTTGCCAACACAAATCAAGTCTCGGTTTCTGGAACGTTTCATTTTATTCATCTAATGTTAAAATAATTCAAAAATATGAATAAAAAAACAAATGAAACTTACTGATGTGATTTTCGGTCAAGTGACATCAATGCTGCAAGATTTTGAAGAGTCTGACGCAAATCCTCTGTTGTAAGGCCACAACACCATCTTAACTGGGCAATATTTTTATTCAACAAATAAACGCCATATTCGAATGGTAATTTCTCTTTGCCTTTTGAATAAAGCGGAAATCTGAAAATTAATATATTAATAAATACATTTCATTTTTTACACTTAATAAAGTAAGATCTGTGTGTACATAAAAGAGAAACTTAGTCCATATACTACTTACTCCCTATCTTTATCTGGAATGGTATCAATAATGTGATCAATAATTTTACTTCTTGAACCAAAATGACAGATGGGATATCTTGTTGGAACATTTAAAAAATAAGCCATCATTTGTACCAGATGAGCAACAAACCCTAACGCTACTGAGATCATTAACTCATCTTTACCGATGAAATCTTCAGAATTGGGAAGGTGAACACCTCTTATTGTATACTGTCCATCTGCCTTCTAAAATTATAAACGACTGCAATTTATTAACAATAACAGTTTAATGAAAGTTAGAAGGAACAATATTTTAAAAACTATTTATTTTTACATAATGTAACTTTTACATACTTTCAACATTTATTTAAATCCCAATTGTTAAATAAAACCTGTGAAGACTACAATAAAACAAGCATGCAAAAGAATATGGACATTTATAGAGGAGTTCAGTTTTCAATCAGTCAAGAAATCAGTATTGTGACTGATTGAACGCATGTGTCAAGAAGGCTATTATCAAATCACTCGAAATTCAAAGGCTGTTCCTCCCGCCCCATGATTGTTTTTTTCAGTTTTATTTCATTGTTCCATCAAGCTGATTTTTCATTATCTATTCATCGTATTTTATTTTACATAAGCGAATTTGCCATTACTATTGTAAAAATAAGTATTGCGATCGTGGCAAATTTTCGATATCGAGTTTCACCAAAAATAAACGTTTTGTGCTTCCCTGAGTCCGAAAATATGGTTTTTAGGGGTGATGTGTGGATGTGTATGTATGTAAAAGTATAGCTCAAACGAAAATCGCAGAAAGTTCAAACTTCACATTCCGTTTGGTTAGCACAATGGTATCCGACAGGAACTAATGTGCCGTTGTAGAGCGAAAAGTTTAACCAGAGCGAGCGCCGCAATAAGAACGACACTACTCAAAATGTTAAACGCACAGTCACTGTAAAGCAGTGAACGTGGTAATTCACTAAACAATTTATTTAACCTTACATTAATACCTTACACACCTGCTTGATTGGATAAATTATAGATAATTCTGACATTAACTCCTTTTTCCGCACATCTAAAAGAGCAGTTGAATGTGATAGCTGGCTTTTTATTTCTATCAATTGCCTTTTAAATTCCTTGCAGTTTTCAATTTCTTTATGCAATGTGCAATAGTTTTCAGTTAAATTACTACCTGAGAAGAAATCATGCAGAAATAGTGAATACATTTATAACAGTTTCGTCTAACTTTAGATGAAAAATTAATAAATTACTCTTATAAACACTTTTTTAAGGTAACACTGATTTGTTAAATATGGAAAACATATTTACTTCTTTCTTGGTTTTCATTAGAAAGCTGGTTCTTTTTTTTGGAAAGCTGTTGTACTGTTTGCTCACAACGTTCTTTTTCTTCGCTTAATAATTGTAATCTGAATTTCAACAATTCAATTTCTTTACGAACTGCCAATATCTCTTTTGGTTGAGGGCGCACTTGAGTAGGTTTACTCATTAATCTTCGCAGAGCCAGGCTCTCCCTACCTTCAACAATGTTTGCAACTTCATCATTGCTTTCTTTGAAATCGTCAACAAGTATTAAATACTTCAATTAAAATATCTATATATAAAACATAGTACAATTATATTGCAATTTTATGCGAGCAATGTTTGGTTTCGACAAATCGAGTTAGGTAGGAAAAATAAATTTTACAAATTTAACAGCCTCTTCAAAATATATCTAGAAAATATTACAAAAGAGTTTACCCTTATTTGTTACAGACGAACGTTCACTATCGATGCACCCAGCCATTATTTGCTCTTTGAGAAAGGTTGCAGCAGTACTTCTTTTTCTTACAGTCTGTTGCAGCGAATGGAGTCTGCATAGCAATCCAACAGAATAGCTTGGTTTTACCTGACTAGCATCTAACTGAATTGTTAATGTTCTTGGTGTAACTGGATGTGCATCCAAGAAGCAATGCTGTCCAGTAAAATAACCACCATGCATATGAAAAACGAAAGTGTTTGGGCCAAGCATCGATAAGTCTGTGCCGACCAGACGGGTTCCGATGTACACGAGTCCACTGAAATAAAGACCCCAAGCAGTAATGACTCTATCGGAACCCAAACCGTGCATCCAGAGCCTTAACACAATTCCTAAAACAGTTAAATATTTAAAAATTATGATTAACTATCTTTACACTTCTGTGTGAAAAAGCTGACACAGCTGATTACATGTTTAATTTACAGAACAAAATATAACTCTATTTTCTAGAATATTATTCACCAAAATTATTGTCTCAGTAAAAGCTAAATGAAAAACCGGAAACAAACCATTCGCAGCACCGTTTGCAGAATCTATTTCTATTTCCGACCATTTAGGATTTTCACTCTCCAATTTCTCACTTGTATACAGTGGTGAAGACATTGTAGTCAAATGCAAAGTGTAGTAATAAGACAATTTTGAATTTTTGGTTCTATTTTCATCAAGTTCTGCAGGGGCTTGGATATTATAGGCAATAATCTGAATTAAATTCCGAAGTCGTTGCTAAAAAATAGTAAAAAAGACAAATTAATAATACCAAAAAGTTAGTGATAAAAGAAGTTACTATTGAATCTCTCGTACCTGCTGGGTAACAAGAGGTATCCACTCTTTCCACCTCACAATACCACGTTCTGATAATGCAGACATAATGTCCACACCTAAGTGTAGAGAAATGAGAGAAGGAACCACAAAAGTCACATAATTTTATATTAGGCACACCTAATAATTTACTTTCATTCATTAACTTATAAAACGATATTTCCTTATCATTACACATTCGGGACCCGAAGTTGTATTTTTTATTATGAAAATTTTTTATATAACGCAGAAGAGCAGTTATTAAATATTATCACAGATTTATTGTTTGGAAATACGATAAAAAGTGAAATTAATCACTACATGAACTGAAAAATATAGTAGAAAACCAAAAACTCAATAGAAGGGAGCACTGAGAATTATGGACCACCAGTTTATCGCCAGCTGACCTTTTGTTTTCAGATGAAACTGACATGAAAATTGAATTCTAATCGTCATTACAAATTCACAACAATAATATAAAAATAAATTCTAAACTTTTTTTTTTAATCAGTATGAATTAAATTTTTGACATTATTGCATCACAGCTAACCTCTACTCTTGAGTTAATATAACCATTAAGTTACCTTAGATGTATTCTGTAGTGGCGTTTGTTTTTATTAAATGTGAGTTTGCCCTGTTAAAGGTTTCTAGAAGTAAATTCTATCATGTATAATTGAAACTTTAGTACTTTCAGCAGTTAATAGGAAAGAATATTCATCATTGGCACATTACTCAATCTGAATAATTCACATAATGGAAGTTGACAAAGGTAAAATTGGATTTTGCAAATTTGTATGAATATTTAACTATAAGTTCTAGCTTTGAGTAACGTGAAATTAGAATATATATATTTTCCATTAATGATAAATAATAATAATCTAAATGAAAGAGGAACAAAAATTAAATATTTATTTATTCCCTAAAACACTTTCCTTAAGGAACAGATCCACTATTTTGGACCAGAAAATTAGCAAAAACGTAACTCAATTAAAATGTATTAATGTTGATGCATAGTTGATCTTCATGTGATCAGCCTATTATAATTGGATAATGTTCTATAATAAAGCCCAGAATTATTGCATTTTATTTTAAACAAAATATGTGAAAGATTAAAAGTTCATTTTAAAAGTTGATTTTAAAAATAAAATCTAGAATTATGTGTTTGGGAAACTATTTCCTGAAACTGTCTTTGAAAACAGTGCTACCAAAAACGATTTTAAGGTAGATGTAACGTAATAAATGCTTCCCAGTGTTTCTTAATTTTTCCTTGCTTTAGCTTTGGGCTTTTCACATTTCAATTTCTTTTAGTTCTTTTTTAATAATTTCTTTCTGAAATTTGCCATAATTCTTTGTAGTTAATTTTACTATTCCATGAGTTATTACTAAAAAATTGTTAAAATTGTAATGAAATTATATTGATCGAATCTTGATTGAACACAGTATATTGATTGAATGTGATCAAAAGTCAGACTTTTTTTTAATATTCCCAGAAATCCAATATTTTATTTTTAATTTCCATAGGATTTTATCAGCCTTTAATCCTTAGTTTTATTTATACTAAGTTAGGTCAAAGGCCTTTTATCCGTTAAAGACTGTTTATTGTATTTTCAGGTGATATCATATCAAATAGTCTGGAAAATGAAAGAGAAATGGACTCAGATTCAGGTGCTAGCCAAGCAGATTCCTTTGACAAATCTCCTACCAGATCAGAGCATGATACAACAAGAAGATCACGATCCAGGTCTGCTTCTGTTGAAATTAACTCTACTCATGGAAGTCCTATGAGGGAGACTTCAAAATCACCTACAAAATCTATCGGAGAGTCAGATGATGAAGAAATTAATTCTAGGTCGAGGTCTCATTCTCGTTCTAGATCAAAATCTGGTTCGAGAAAATCTGGATCTCATTCGCGATCACAAACACCTGAAGGAAACGGAAGACCTCGATCTGACAGGTCGGAGTCAGGGTCTGAAAGAGCATCGAAATCACCATCTCCCCCTCCAGATTCACCAAGATCGCGAGGTTCAAGGTCGCGGTCTAATTCATATACTAGGGTGGAAATGAGATCGGAGTCTGGTTCACCTAGAAATTCAAGATCTAGATCCCGTTCAAAATCTTTGTCGAGAAAAGGATCTAGATCACGTTCTGAATCAGGTTCTAATAGATCTGTGACTAAATCACCGTCATTGAAAGGATCAAAACAAGGATCCAGATCACCATCCAACGAGGGTTCACAAAAAGGATCTCGGTCACGTTCTGGATCATCTGAGGCACGAAATTCTACGTCACCTACTAGTAAAATTAGATCTAGATCAAACTCCGGTAGTGCATCAAGTAGGGGTTCTATTTCTCCAGCTAAAAATGTTAACAGGGCATCCAGATCAAGATCTGAGTCAGCAGACTCTAAGCATTCTAGATCCAAGTCACCTGATGAAAGTTCTAGAAAACAGTCGAGGTCTCGTTCAAGATCAGGTTCAAATGGGCCTAGTTCTCCATCAAAAGCTGTATCAGAAAGAAATTCAAGATCAAGATCTCCCAGAGGTTCGAAATCCAGATCTCCTACTCGATCTAGGTCACGATCAGGCTCGATAAGAAAATCTCATTCAAAATCACGTTCCCGTTCACATTCAAGAGAAGGATCGAAACCGAATTCAAATCATGGATCTAGAAACGGGTCTCATTCCCGATCCATCTCTCCGAGGCGCTCTAGATCCAGATCCGAGTCAGTAGAAGCTTCAAAATCGCGTGGAAAATCAGCTTCTAGATCCCCTAAAGGTTCAAGATCGCCGTCTCCCTCAGCTGCAGCATCTGTGAAAGCAAGATCCAGATCTGGATCAAGGAAAGGCTCAAGATCCAGATCTGGGTCAAGAAAACGATCAAGATCCAGATCTGGGTCAAGAAAACGATCAAGATCTCGTTCATTATCTGCAGGACCTTCGAGGTCATGTTCAAAATCTCCCTCGCGTAGGAATTCTAAATCAAAAACCCCCTCTAATCGAGGTTCTAGATCTCGATCAGGTTCTCATAAATCAAGATCGCGCTCCAAATCCGGCTCTAGGAAAGGATCTCGTTCAAGATCAGGTTCTAGGAAAGGTTCACGATCTAGATCTGACTCCAGGAAAGGTTCACGATCTAGATCTGACTCCAGGAAAGGTTCACGTTCTAGAACTGGTTCTGCTGCATCATCACGTTCACATTCACCGTCCAAAAATGGAACAGATGATGGTAAAGATTTATTTTTTTATATTAAATTGTCCTCAGCTTTGCTCTATTAAGCAAGCCTTGCTAGAGGAAACTTATTAATTCTAATCCACTCTGAATTTTTTATTTAATGATATTTCTAGGAGTTGTAATCAAATATTTTTAGGTAATGCACTTCTAAAAAATTAAAGTGAAAACTACCATTTTATTTTTGGATGTGACTTTTTTAGGGCAGTAATGCCTAGGTATTGGATACATCTTAGTCTAAGTTGTATTACACTCAGCGGAAAAGTTTTTTAAAAATGAATTTTTTTTTATTCTGAATGATTTCATATTTTCCTCCATCATTATCAAGTTCTTGGAGTGTTGACTTTCACATAAAAAGTTTCTTTCGCACATCATGCTGAGTCAGCATGGAAAATTCGTAATCAGTCAGAATTAATAAAAAGAAATATGCTTTGGCAGGTAAAAGCCCTGAGAGAGTTGTTTAAATTAAGTGATATTTGTAACGCATAAACAATAAGTTTCAGGGACGGATTCCTAGATTCAAAAGAAAAAAGAAAATCCTCTGGCCACAAGTCCGAAAATAGTACCTGCATGTTTATACATATTTCTTGCTTGTTCGTATTTTTTATTGTGAAAGAACTTTTTCCAACCAAAAAAAAATTAAAATTATTGTATGTTTAGTATAAACAATAGTTACGTTTGGCCGTTCTTAATAAAACAAGCAAAAAGTTGGTTGGCTGGGGCCAAATAAAAACCTTTTTTTAGTTTTAAAGTTTATTCTTTCGATGTTTCGGACACATTTGGTGTCCTTCCTCCTGAGGAAAGACACCAAATGTGCCCGAAACATCGAAAGAATAAACTTGAGGAAAGACACCAAATGTGCCCGAAACATCGAAAGAATAAACTTTAAAAGTAAAAAGGTTTTTCTTTGGTCCCAGCCAACCAACTTTTTGCTTGTTTTATTAACAACAGCCACAAGTAACTATTGTACATACGACAATTATAAATTATGAAAAACAAACAAAGTGACAGAGAAATTACAAATACGTAGTTAGAAACAATAGAAGCATTATAGACTAGAAGAATAAACGAAATATTACGAACACAATGTAAAAAAAGAAGAAAAAAACAAAGTTTAAAAAACATTAAAATTAAAAATTACGCACATCAACTTTTACACCTCTCACACATTTTTCTATTCATTTATGTATTTTTATAATTACTTACTGATCTTGTTTTTCTCTTCTACCTGTCCATCATATTTCCCAGCTTTTTCAGTTTTTTCTTTTCTGTCTTTCAATATTTCTTTGCGAGCATACCTTACTCTATAACCACACAAAACCTTCTAACATTTAACCATAAATTGCTTCTTAACAGATAACGTCCTCTCCTTAATTTAATTTTCAATTTTTAATGTTTTTAAACCTTTTGTTTTTTCTTTATTTTTATAATTGTGTCAGTAATATTTCGTTTAATCTCCTATTCTATAAGGCTTGTGTTGTTTCTAACTCATATTTGTAATTTTTCTGTCTCTTTCTTTTTTTCATGTAGATCCTGAGGAAGGACACCAAAGGTGTCCGAAACTTCAATAGAATAAAGTTGAAAAGTTTTTCTTTGGCAGCAGCCAACCTACATTATGCTAGTTTTATTGTATATTTAGCTTTATCAATTTGTATGGAAGGAAATTTCCTATAAAAAAAAGGAAAAGAAAAGTGGTTTTGCTAATAGAAAAAATTGCTGCAAGAATTAGAAATTTTTAGTCAGAAATCTTTGTAAACCTCATTTCTACATGATTGCAAGTTATTTTTAGAATATGGTGACATAGAAGAAAGAAATTCTGTAGTTGATTCTGATGACTCTGAAATTCAATCTTCTAAACAAAAGAAGGGTAGGTAATATTTCATTATCAATTTAATTAAGTGCATAACAAATCATATTGAAAATTTATTCTCATTTATAGTAGAAAAAATTAGTCGCACTGGTAGTGATAGCGACAGCGAAGAAGAAATCAGTAGGAAAAAAGTTAAAAGAAAACATGTGGCCGATTCAGACGATGAGGAAAGTGGAAAGTCCGATAATGAAGATGTTCCGGTAAGTATTTGTATATCTGTTTGTATTTTTTTTTATTTATGAAAACACTTGAGTTTCAAGAAAATTACCGCGGAAACCTTAAAGATCACATTTTTATTTATTTTTTTATTAGAAAAAGAAACGTGAAAAAATTGTGGATGATGACGATGAAGAGGAAGACGAAGGTGAAGAGGGTGATGATGATAAAAATCAGAATGAACAGAAGGAAGAAGATACTGAAAATAAAGATGACGAAGAAACCGAAAATCCAGAAGTACTTCCACAGATATCAGATGATTCGGATAATGAAAGACCTAGAAATGAGGATGATGAGTAGGTTTTTGTTTATTTTTATTATTATATTCTCTATAATTAAGTCGTATCAGCATCTGAGTTCATTGACGCTCGGGGCCTTCTCAGTTCACTGTCGTCCACCGTGCTGCCTAATACAAAAATACGTCCTACAAATACTGCCTCTCACTGGACATTGAGCTGTAGAGGCTCTAGGGCGAGAAAATCAGCACTGGTGGGATCGAACCTGGTACTCCGTATTCCAATTCCAGTACGCTACTACTGAACTAGTTCCTCTGTTTTTTTATTATAAATTATAAATGCAGCCGTTTGTTCAACTACACTACTCAGATCGATAGGATCAGCACTTCTTTACAAAACAAATAGAAAAAACAAGCAAAAAAGTAAAAAATAACTATAAATTATATGTTCCTCTGGCATTTGTTCTAATATTTAAATGGGAACCAGATTTTTTTTTCTTTTTCAGGAACCCGCAGCATGCATGCACCATTTTTTCTGATCAAATAAAAAGAAATGCTTATGTCTCCATAATTCGTTACTACAATTTTTTCTTTCATTTTTTTGTTTCCTACGTACCACTTTCGTATATTTTTGGAATAAAAATTCTTGAGTACTCAAATGACTTTCTCTTTTTGCATTTTTCAACTTTCAATAGACAATTTTTTTCAGGCTCAAAATTTTTATAGTAAATTTTGTTTATTTATTTACAAATAAAAAAATATGGATCATCTCACTTAAAGCTGTCCACAAGATGTCAAAATTAATAAATTATCAAAGTTCCTTTCTGCCAGAGCTGGGCAAAAATTATTTTAAATTACGAGCAAGAAAATAAATCATTTATTTCAGAAATGTTATTTGAAATAATGATATTCTTTAATTTTAAAGTTAAATTATTTTGATATAACAATAAATCAAATTTTATTTTTGACTTAATTTGCATTTTCATGGCATAAAATGAATTTTATTTTAGTAGGGTCCCCTTTTTGAAACAGGATGTCTCACTTCATTTGGAAATCGGGACATATGCTACCTTTGATTTGAATCTTTATTCCCTCTGTATAAATGCCTACATGAAAGCATGCATTCTACTCCATAGCTGCCTGTGCTCTAAGTGTGTTTCTGCGTGTGTATCTATGATGAACACCTATCAAAGGTTGAATGGAGAACGAGCGTTTGCAGTGCTGGAACGAATCCAGAACAGAGACAGCGAAACTTTTTTTGAGAAAAATATTCCCCTATATTTACAAGAAGTTTACTTAAAACTATAGGTAAAAGGGTTATAAGGATATTTAATTATCTGAGCATTGTAGTCTGAACAGGAACGCACCAGCTGGCATTTGTAGAGGGCGACCTTGCCGATTCTGTAAGGTTGAGGAAGAAACCCTGATACTCTGCGAAAGTGTTGGTCTCGCGAGAGTGTGTTTCTACAATTGGCAGCAAGTAATTCCAAAGCCACGTGCTTTATGAAAGAGTAGCTTTCAGGTCTGTAGGCCTACTTAAAAGGACGAAGCTGGAATGTGGTCTCTTACTCCACAAAGATTATTGAGAGTAGACCTCCTTTGTTAAGCCTCGATAGAATAAGACTTTTGCAACTTCTTTTCCAATCTAATCTAATCTTTCCCAAGTGTCATTCGTGTATATTGTGAGGATTCATCAACCACAATAACACTGTAAATAACCAACTGCTTGAAAGGTTAAGGAGTGAATTTTCGGAGCTAGAATTAAATTTCCCAGTTAAAATTTAAGAATTTTACACAAGAAAGCCAGTGAGTATATTTCACACTCATAAAATATTGAAAAAAATAAGACACACTCAAAATTTAATATTGAAAAAAATAAGAGTAAGAGAAAGTAAAAAAGCTTGATTTTTTTTTTTATGTGAAGTAGATTTTTTTTAAAATTTCTATTCTTTCAATTGGGTATACCCGAAATTTTTTTTATTGTTTTCTATATTTTCATACTTTTAATATTGCCCAAAATTAGGATTTTTTTTTTTTTTACAATTTTCTTTGTGATATAGTGCACTGCGACAAAAAGAGGTCTGCTGTGGCCATCCCACTAGTGCCAATTGTGAGACTGCTCCCCTACAGCACACCTTCCAGATTAAGATCTCTGAGGAATCTCAGGACCTGGGAAGGTTCTAGGGATAATTGAGATAGAAAATATGTGTGTTGCTAGAAAAATTGGGAAGCTCAATTATTGTACATTTTTATCTAAATTGTTCTCTCTGTAATTACTTTTTCGTCTGCTAATTAAAATGGCTAATGAATATTAGGTAATATTTTCCTTTCGTACTTTACAAAAACACCTTATTAGTTGACATATAAATCCCAAAAAGATTTGGTGGGAGAATAACTTTTTGAAAACCATTCCATGAATGCTGCTTTCAAGTTGGTGAACAAAGTATGTACCAATATATTTAGTAAGAGACCAAGATATAAATTCTTCATGGTCTGCCTCAGAATGTTTTATTAATATAAGGTTGAATGATTCGACCATCATATAAAGACTTCTACAGCAACCACATAATATCAAACCAATTACTACTAAGATGTAATAGTAATAATAACTGATACTGAAGATGGCCTCCTTAAGCCAAACTTCCAATTTGAATTAACAAAATATTTTTAGGAACACAGTCACCATTAATTTTAATATTTTAATAAAATTAAATGAAATACTAATTTTAATTATTTTCATTAATCATTTACTTAAATTTAATATCACATTATTCTTTATTGCAGCAAATTTTCTGGATTATCAGATTTTGATTTGATGTTGATGAAGAAAAAAGAAGAACAATCAAAGAGAAGAAAAAGAAAAGATATTGACATAATTAATGATAATGATGATATAATTGCTCAACTCATTTCTGACATGAAACATGCTGCAGAGGTAAAAAAAAACTATATTTAAAAATAAAAGCTTTTAGCCCAAGCTATTCTTCATCCTGAATACTAGATCTCAAGATACTGTAACGTAGCGTTTAGAAATTTTTTATTTAATCAACTAATTCCTTTCCATTTCAGTTAGACCGTCAGTTGAATCAGATGGCTAAACCGGCCACGAATAAGGTCGCAATGTTACCTAAAGCAATGTCACAATTGAAAAAACATGATTTACAATTGGCATTCATCGAACATAATGTACTCGCAGTATTAACTGAATGGCTTGCTCCTATGCCAGATCGTAGTTTGCCAGCATTACGTATTAGGGAATCTATTCTCAGATTATTGAAACAGGTAAAAAAGAAAATGGATAATTAATAATTTTTAATTGTTGACTTATGCTTAAATTGTGCGATGTTGTTGTTTTTTTTATCAGTTTCCACCAATCGAACAGTCAACGCTAAAACATTCAGGAATAGGAAAGGCTGTCATGTACTTGTATAAACACCCCAAAGAAACTAAAGAAAACAAAGATTTAGCTGGCAGACTCATCAATGAATGGGCACGCCCTATATTTAACCTCTCAGTAGACTTTAAAGGTAAAATTCAATTTAACCATAAAATAAGTCATAATGTTATTTCGTTTCAAAAATTAAGCTGCCTTTAATCTACTTTAAAAATTTGGTTTTCTATTCCCTAGCACTTAGCAAAGAAGAAAGAGAGGCTCGTGATCTTGAACAGATGCCAAAAAGAAGACGAACATCTGAAGATGATTCAAGTAGCAGTTCAACTCGTGGCAAGAATGACATCAGTAAAGCACTTACCTCAGAAGGCCCGTTAGTTTATATTTTAAACATATTTTGCCACTAAAAAAAATTAAGTTCTAAAATATAATTTTGTTGTAC
Source organism: Triatoma infestans (assembly GCA_011037195.1). Lineage (NCBI taxonomy): Eukaryota > Metazoa > Arthropoda > Insecta > Hemiptera > Reduviidae > Triatoma > Triatoma infestans. Next base: position 168,529 of record JAAEAF010000299.1, read on the forward strand.
TTTTTTCTTCTAGTGCATTAAGGCCAGGCGATAAAGGCTGGGTTGGTAGAGCTAGAGTACCTCTTCCTTCAAATAAAGATTATATAGTAAGACCAAAATGGAAGACTGATGTAGATATGTCTCGTGTAAGTCTCTATAGCAGTATTTATTTTAAACAGAATTTTTTTGGAGGAGAGTGGGATATTTTGCAAAATGTTACAAATATTTACATAAATTTCAATATAAAAAATTGATATGTTTAGCCTTGGTAATGAACAAGCAAAATATTAGTTGGCTGGGGCCAAAGAAAAATGTTTTTTTTCTGTAAAAGTTTATTCGACGTTTCGGACACCTTCGGTGTCCTTCCTCAGGGACTGTCAAGGAAGAACAGAGAATTTTATTTATTATTCTATTCTCTATATTCTTCCTAGACAGTTCCTGAGAAAGGACACCAAAAGTGTCCGAAACGTCGAATAAACTTTTAAAGATGAAAAGTTTGTCTTTGCCACAGCCAATTTTTTGCTTGGGTGATTACATAAATTATTTTGTCCTAAGCATCCAGAAAGAAATAGTGTTAACATTTGTTTGGCCCGTACTTCTAGTGATTATTCTAGATACTATTTAGTTGAATGGATGACAGTTTCGCTTTTTCCTACCAGGTTTGGTTTTCGGTTTGGGGTTTCAACTGTTGTTAAGTAAAATTGGCAAGCTACGATTAGAGCGATTCTATTGAATGCCAATACTTTAAAATCTACTGACTGCTTAACCGCACTTAATCAGTCTAAAGTAAGCATTTCCCTCAGAAATCCCTAAACTATTTGTTTCCAGTAACGTGTGAAATAAAATTGTAATGAAACTATTTATGTGCACCTAATATATCACATTTAAAGAAAATCTCTGAAAACTTTAAAAACCGACTAATTAGAAATAGCAACTCAAAGTTGCTTTGAGTTTACCGATTTTTTAATTCAGGATTTTAAAATACATTTAAAATGTATTTTTGGTTCTCACTGGAATAGAAACAGTTGAGCCATTACCGACATTATAAAAAGAGCTACCATCACAGCACCTCAAGAGCTCCCCTGAAATCAGTTTTCGCGAAAAGTGTTTCTAAAAGTGGCAGGATTATAATTAGTCTAGATAGAATACCAAGATCCAAAAAAATCGTTGGAGCTGTTTTCTGGAAAAGAAGTGGAAAAAAAATGCAAACGGTATCTATCATATGACAGTTGCACCTAGCGCAGAATAATGTTTTTACATTTTTTCCCCAAACCAATAACCCTCACACTACCCCACTATGAGATAACGTTCGCTTTTTAACAAATAGGTGGCCTCCAAAAAAACTTATTCCACGTTAAAACATTCTATGTATCGAATCACTTGGTGATTCTTAAATAAAATATCAAGTTTGAAGTCGTGCGATTTTTGTTTTGAATTATTCTGTTCAAACCTATTAAAGAGAGGGCATTTGTTAATTCAAGGGGTGTTAAAACCTATATTCTAGCGAATACTATCGCAGTAGTTCCTCCGATAGCAGAGAAAAAATAAAAAGTTCATATGATTTAGGTACATCTCAGAATTGTAAGATTGCTTGAGATAATTTAGTTTCTAGAACATCAATGGAAGGTAACTCCTCTCATGTCCATTACCATAGAAGTTATAAATTGTTGATTTTTCAATAAAACAAAATCAAAACTAATTCATGTAGCTAAAATTATTGTTTGATTTCAGACTACCAAAAAACAAATGAACCGTTTTGAAAGACATTTAAAAAACTTCATAGATAGCAAAAGAGTGAAACAGTCTAAACGAGCGGTACCCATATCGATAGAAGGCCGTAATATGGCATTGTGAATATATTATCAGATTCTGTATTAATCAGACTGTAGACTGTGATCTCTAGTTCTATATTGCTTCCTTTAAAAGCAATATTTTTATATATGTGCACAACATCATGTATGTATAAAATTATAATATTAATTTTATATAGATATATTTACATCTAAATGTATAAAATGGTCCCTGACAAATATTATTACTATTTCAGTATCCAAAGGCGGTTTTATAAAATGGTCGACTATAATAATTATTGTATAACAATGTTTCTTTGGCGGAAATAAAAATCATTTTTATCGAGACATGTTGTAAGGAAAGAATAATGATCATTGTTGTTGAAACGAATAAATGGTATATATTCTTTGCTTATTGAAGAATATTAAGTAATTTATTTTATAAATATAAATGAAATTTAAATATATATAAATATTAAAGAATATTTGTAAATAATCTTAACAGAATAGCGAATTTCATTCTTACAACATATCTCTAATTTTATTGCTTGAATAAAGTCAAGTTACAATAAAAAAAAAGTAACAGTAATAATATACATCTGTTTTGGAAGTAATTGCTTCATAATAATAAAAAAAATAAATTTAAAGAAATGTGTCCAGTCGCATTATTATTATTATAAATTATGACTATTTTTGACAAAATTAAAATATGTCAGGCTTAAAATTATTGTGTTTACATGATACAAACCAAAAAGAAAAGTACCTCTGTTTGATTTAAATATATATATGATATTTGATCCATAGTTTTTGTTTTACTTCGAAAACCCTAACTGAACACCTCTTTACCCGGGTTTTCTATTGATCCAATCAAATGAGGGTGATGGCAATGTACAGACTGACAATCAGCGCAACTCTATTGTATATGTGCCTTATGTAAAACAAAGATGTTGGTGGAAAATTGAATGTTGCAATGTTTTGCTTTAAAATTAGCAATCGTTCTTTGACAGGCATTTTTATTGCAAAAAAAAGTCTCCAAAAATGATAGGTAAACAGTAAGTTAAATATCTAATGAACTGGTTTTTATCAACAAGAAATCTTAGTAAATTAACCAGAATTCCTTAGTGCAAACTTAGCCAAAAGTAACAAAATTATTGCAAAATTCTTTCTCAACAATTTTAATGATGTGTTATATATTAAGCAGAAAATGATCAAAAACAGGGTAGCACGTTTTCCAAAACCTCTTTCTAGAAAGAATGTAAAAATAAGCATAGCTTAGTGCTTCAATCCCACTAATATTGTTATATCGTTAACATCAAATTTTCTTAAATTATAGTTTTGACTTAATAAAAAGAAAAAAAAAAATCTACATCTATTCACCATCAAAAAATAAAAGCGGTTATAAAAGTTAAATATCGATGAAAAACCAAAAATTACACTTTATTTATTTAGATAGTGACATACTAGTCTAATTCCCGAGAACCCCTAAAATAAATTTTCCCAGAAAAATATTTCAAATAAATATTTGAATATTAAATATCGATATTTGTCGATAAATAAATTTATCAACATATAATGTATATATGTAGTTAGCATTCAAAGTTCAAAGAAAATCGTTGAAGCAGTTTGCGAGAAAGATTCAAAGAACCCATTAACCTACGATTCTACTACAAGTACCTGATTTTCTTCAAATTTGGAATTCCATCAATGAAAAAGTTTTCGAATTGTTAATTACACTCACCCTACACAAACTCGTTTCTTTTAGATTCTTTCAATTGTTTTTACTTAGTCTAGAAATTACATAGAAATTATTAATCAAATAAACATGTTTCACTAATGAAATCAAATTAATTTTTTTTTTCAGAGAAAAAACTTCGGGATTTTATCTTCACTAAAGCAAAATAATTATAATTGCAAAGAATAATTCTTGAAGTGTATTGTATATAAATCAATATATAATAGCGATAAATAATTTTGAATAATAATTATACAAATATAAATAATTGATTGGATATTCTATCTAAATTTGAAAATTTGCCCTAGATTTACTTTTAATAAATGCTAAAACTATATTATACTGAAAATCCAAGTACAGCGAAAGTTTGCACGCTCCAAAAAAAAAATTCTCGAACTGAGAATGAATATTTACGGGGAAGAAGGTTATGGGCATCTCACATTCTTTAATAAACATGTTAATAGAATAAAGTATCTTTTGGTATAGATGAAATCCAGTACAGTGCACCTTTAGAAGTTTCATGTATTAACCATTCCAGTTTTTAACACTCTCTCTCCCTCCTTTGGCTCTACGGTGCACGAAGGACCTTGGCTTCCTCTAATATCCCTTCCCACTCCTCTCTCACCAAAGCAATCCTTCTCCAAGTCCTTACTCCTAGACTCCATGTCCTCCTCTACATCATCCAGCCACCTAATCCTCGGTCTTCCTCTTTTTCTCGCCCTCCTGGGTGCCCATTCATTATTTTCCTGGGGAATCTGGAATCTTCCATTTTTATTATATGCCATAGCCATCTCAATCTTCCCCTCTTAATCCATCCTACTAAATCTTGCTCCTGGTACAGCGCTCTTATTTCACTATTCTTCCTAATCCTGTACATTCCTTCTTTCACTGGGCCAAGATTTTCCTTAGAATCTTCCTCTCCCAAACATTAAGCAGTCATTCGTCCTCCTTGGTTAACACCCACGTCTCGCGGCATACGCAACCACTGGCCACAATATACTTTTGTAGAAGATCAATTTTGCCTCCCTCGATAGTTCTCGAAAACTTAACACCTTCTGAAGTGCCCAGAAACACCTATTGTCTGCCGTTAACCTACCTTTTATTTCTGCTCCAGTTTTTAACTCCTCCATTAATGAGAATTACCTGCACAATCCAATACCCTATATTTAGAAATAAAGAAAAAAACAGAGATATAAAAAATTTTTTTATTCATTTTAAAAAGATCATATCGTTGGTTTGTAAAATATCATGTTTAAGAGAGCCTGCAAGTGGGTGGAAACTGTTCTACGGACGTACGTGGAAGCAAAATTGTGTTATCTTCAGCTTAAGTACAGTGTATGAGTTTTAAATAAGTTGGTTAGAAATAAAAAATTGAATTGTCATTTCATCTGCCAAAGAATTTTTACTTTCACTTATTCCTAGTAAGACGCATTATTGCAATCGTTTCAAATTTTCGAAATTGAGTTTTAACGGAAAATGTTCAGAGTCCCCTGAATTTGATAAGAAGAATTAAGAATGTTCTCTATGTGTAGTTGTGTGTGTGTTTTAACAGAACATTCAAAAACGAAAAATCGCAGGAAGAATAAACATGGTATTCTATCATTTTCGTGTCTAGGCACTATCACCGCGTCAGACACCAACCAAGGTTTCGGGCAAAATCCATCAACCGAAAGTACTTTTCTAAAAATATTTTTTCAGTTTTTCGTGATTTTATCGAAAATAGCTCCAACAATTTTCATTAAACTTCGTATAGTGTTCACACATAAATGCCTATCACCTTTATTTGAAATATTTTCCCAGAAAAATTGATTTTTTGGGGATACTGGGGTAGAGTAGCGTTATGCTTTCATCTAAACTACAACTTCAGGTTGATATACGGTTTCACCACCTACATAGTATTAACACACATTAGAAGTACTGATTTAATTATTTTTGAAGAAAATCGGTTAACCGAATGCGATTTTACAGATTAGGTTTTTGAGTTTTTTGGAATTTTCTCGAAAACCATTTCCTTTAAATGTGTTACGCTAATTTCACAGATAAAAACATATTACTTTTATTTGAAACATTTTTCTTAAACAAAGTTATTCTAGATAGGTAGTAAAGCGGAATTTGTGGCGTTAATTCAGATGTTTACATGTAGTTGGTTCAGTTTTTTTTGGAGCGCTCTACTGGACCATAATAAAATCATCACATCTCTACCAGCTAAGATTAAAGTGTGTTTGATATTATCTCTCTATATTTAGGTTAGGACAAATACGTAAAATTTGAGATAAAAGGAAATTTGTCTTCATATATAATTGTATTAAAAGGAGTAAGAGAATGTCGTGTGAGTTTTCACACAAGATTTTTTTGATAAGGAAATACGCATATATATATGTATACAACTGGAACCTGCAATAATAAACCTGGACTGGAAGTTCCGAAAAAGATTATTAATAGTGGCCAAATAAATGTTTTATTAAATAATTATAATTCCAATAATTAACTGCATAACAGTATCATGCAAAATATCATTATTGTCATAAATTATATATATTTGATGATTTTAGTATAGAAACAATTTTCAATGGAAAAGTAAACTCAGAAAAGTCTAAGAATTTCCCAGAGTGATGACTATTGCTAAACACAATGTTACAAGAAACATAATATTCAATCTTTAAAAAGGCCCAAGAAATATTATAGAATTTATGCAGCAAAAATGCATGCGACATAACATAATTTGAAAGAATTATAATTATTCAGTATTTATTTAAACCGTATATTAGTAATTTACGAATAAATAGTAATTAATGTAAGTGTTTTGATGCTTAAAAAACAAAAAGTGGCATCTACAAATAAGGAATTTCAGAATCGAAGTTCCCTAAGAAATTCTTTTAATAACGTAAATTTAAGAGAATACAAATTATTACATGTGAAGTCATTCTATTAAAAAAAAAAAAAAAATCCAGAAAAGTGTTTAAAGAAATCAGGACATCATAAAAAACTAAATTATCTTCATTGAAAGCAAGCATTGATCGTTTTGTACAAGTGGCAGGTATGTGATTATTAATTAATTCATTCATTTTCATACCCTACATGACAGCTACTCCATAATTACCATTGTAGTTATGATATTAATAGAATGATCATCGATTGATTTGAAATCAATTTAAAAATAATCATTTTATTTTTGAATAAAAATACAGAAATAATACTTTTTAAGCTGTAATATAATATGTTTTATGAAACATAAGAGAGTAAGTACCTGAGTACGAAAAAAAGAATCCTTATCCTAATCACACCATATTGAATTAGTGGATTTCAGTTGACCACATTATGCATTCAGTTGACCTATTTAATTTTCTTTGATGTAGTATTTGAAATTAAAAAAAAAATCTTATATGTGGAATATTTACTGGGAATTATACCACTTGCTAAAGATTGGGATTCAGGTGGACGGGGTAATAAGAATAAGTTCTTTTGAACTGTACATTTATTTCCGTCACTACCCGTAAATTACAGTGAGAACCTGACTCCTGGTCTTCAGCGGGCAACGTTGTTGTTCAACGCATTGGTAATGCCTGGATAGTGATGTAGATCACATGCAAATCCTAGGTACTGGCGACTGAAGCTATGGATGCGAGAACAAGCCCCACGATCCAGCTTCTAATCAATGGAGGATCAGCTCTAAACAAAGAATAGAGCAAAGTTAATAAAAGAAAATACACCTTTATGAATCACTACAAAAAAAAAAATAATGCATTTAAACTGCCACAATGTCTTGTAATAAGTATAAAATAATAATATTAGTTTAATAATAATAAAAATAGTATTAGATATGAAAATTGAATACAGAAACATAACCCATGCATATTGTAACGTTTTTCCCTCTAGACTAGCTACTGCAACTAGTTTTAGCGGGTTCGTATAGATAAAATACTCTAAACTTCAATAAAGAAAACACCAATTTATTGTTATACACAATAAATTACAAAATACAACACTTAATAATAATTACTTCACAGTTTAAACCACAAAAGTTCACTATGTTCACTTTTTATACACTTTTCACAAACTAGTGACTTCGTTTGTAACTGGAAAACTCTCTCAACTCTCTGCGGTCCCACTGTTTATACCGGTGGTGAATCTTCCAGAATCTTCTCAATTATTCCAGTTCCAGTCAAATCTAGAGCGCCGCCAGCGCTCCTCCATATAAAATTGTTAATAATATGGGAGCATAACCTAACCCGATTGAAAGAACAAAATATGACAAAATTTCTCATTCCTTAAAAAAAAATCTATCTGTTTTTAATGTACGCGTGAAGGCGGTTGTTCAAGTTGTAGTCTCATGGAAATTGTTTCTGGAATAAAACTCAAAATTTGGACTAAAAATTTGTTATTCCTTCATGACCCTTTTAATGACAGAAATGTCCTTGTTATTATAGTATAATTAACTGCAGATTCAACTGCTTTCTTTTATAAGTCCAACGAGAGTTTTTTTAATATATTAGTAACAATAATATGTTTTTCCCTTCAGTATTATAATAAGTGGATTCAGGTCGGACCAGTATCTATCTTAAATTTTAATTTTTATAACTTATAGACGTATAAATTCATAAATATTCATAAATAAATATAAAAATATATAAATAAATTCATTAACATTAGTTGTAAACATCGGAATAAATACATACATTTGCCACATAAATGCCTTTAAATAACTTTATGATTATTATAAAATAATGGTTATATTTGTAAGTTTTTGGTTAAGTAAGAATAACATCGTTATTTTATTTACAAATTTATTAAAATAGCTGTAGAGTAGAAATAAAGTGAGATGCAGGTCAAGCTTTGCATTTAGAATTCCCATTTCTTGAATCTTGCGTTGCTGGTCCCATAAACTGATGTGACTGATTGCATGGCGTAACTGATGGGAGCATTGCATTGTCTTTCTGTCACTTGGTTCGTGCCAGTTTAATAGAAGTAAGTTCTGTTTAAATGGTCCATGTTCGGGCAAAGAATTTATTTTTACTTCAGATGAGGACCAAATCTAGGGGGTAAAATCGATTGTCGGCGTTAAACTGAAGGAAAAGAATGTTTCAGTCAAAGAACCGTTGGCCGTGTTTTGTCAATTTTTTATACTAACCTCTTTTGAAAAATATATTTCAGGAATTAATGTTCCTGAAAATTCCTGTTCTGGTATAGAAAATACCAAATTATACGGTTGTAATTTTATCCAATACATTACTGGTGATTTGAGAATTTGTTGGAATTATGTGGATTTTTGAGATATATGAGATTAGTGTAATTCACGAGCCATTCAAAAAGTCCTAGTCACTTACATAACCCACCAGCATTTTAAATTTAAATAGTACACATTTTGACTTCATCAGAAGATTAGGTGTACGAGATGATAACAAAGCTCGCTCTATTTTAATATGTTTTACGCAAATGCGTACTAAATTACTTGTATTAAAAAATAGTCCCAAATTAAAGGGTACCCAGATAAAATTAGCTGAGGATTTTCCTAGAGATGTGGAAGGACATATGTAGCAATTAAATAATGAAACTGGCAGTGTGGTTGCTACAAGAGAAGGCAACTATGAGAAGAGCATCAGGTAGCCATTTTTATACCAACTTTATGGTATAAGACAAGCAAAAGGTAACTCAGGAAATGGTTCTTTTTTTCTTTTTATAAATTTTCAAACAGATATACTGTAACATCCGGTATTTTATCCGTCGTAGCATGCAATTGGTTTTGTTCCTGACCGGTTTCGGAACCCAAACCGGTTTTGTGAGTCTAAGAAACATTTCGTTGAAGTGAACACTTGGTGAATTTGCTCTGACAATGGATGAATATCCGAAAGCGGTCAGGAACAAAACCAATATGCAAGCTACGACGGATAAAATACCGAATGTTATCCAGCACTGCGGACCCAGCCACATTTTCAAGATATACTGTAAGGTTAAAATCAGGGACATCCAATGTTTATATTTTCCCGGTTTATATAAATTGCAATAACTGGCTTGGAGAATTCAATAGTATTTGTCAAGTATTATTTGAAAATTACAATATTAATTTCTGTCTAATGGGAGATTTTAATGGCAGAATGGGGGGGGATCTCAAACATTATCAAGCAAATAATTAAATCTTAATTGTAATATTGAGTCTGTTAATAGAAACTCCAAAGATAACTGTGTTAATGCAATGCAAATGGGAACAAACTATTAGAACTCTTTGTTGATTTGGGCCTTGTAATTTTTAATGGGAGAATGAAGAATGAATTTACACATATTAGCAAAGTGGAAATTTCAGTGATAGATTACCCTTGTATCAGTCTGGAATCCTTACATTTAATTATTAACTTTAGAGTAGATATTCAAGTGTTCTCTGATCATATGCCATTAATTACTTCCTTTGTTGCTGAGGGCAATAATAATAAACCATGTACTCATATTACTATTCCTCTTTTGCCAAAATTCAATTGGTTAAAACAAAATAAAATTACCACCAAAATAAACTGAGTCTATATTTAAATTCGGTAAATTATACAACTGAATCCAATGAAAATGTAGTGAGTTTCTTGATGGATACAATTAAATCAGCAGCAATATATAATAAAAAAAGTAAAGCCCCACTTGTTTGGAATAAACCGTGGTTTGACAAAGAATGTTCCGTGGCCAGAGATGAATCTTTTCGATGTCTTAAACTGTATAGAAAAACAAATGAAGTGAAAGATAAGTGCAATACTTGAGCCTTAATGATTATTATAAGGGATTATGTAGGAGTAAGAAAAGGGAATAATATATGAACTGTGCACGGCGATTAGGTGAAACGAAAAATAGTAAGGAATTCGGGGAAATGGTCTGTGTCTTTTAAACGAAAAACATGTAGGCCATGGGTAACATTTCGATCGAGCAATGGTTTAATTATTTTAAGAAGTTGCATAACCCATTATAAGTTATTACTAGATTAGCTTACGCTGAACCCTATTATGTTAATGATACATTGGATGTGGATTTCACTCTAGAGGAGTTAATATCTATACTAAATAATAGTAAAGATGATAAAGCGCCTAGCATAGACAGAATTCTACAAAAATGGAATTCGGCTATTATCATTATTTAATCAGTTATTTCAAACGGGTAGCGTTCCGAACTCCTTTAAAAAATCTATTATCTTTCCTTTATATAAAAAAGGTGGCAGAAATGAAACATGTAGCTATAGAGGAATATCATTCATAAACACAGTTACTAAGCTGTTTTCAGGCTTAGTCCTAGCAAGATTAACACAATGGGCAGAAAGTAATAATATTATTGGAGAATTCCAAGCAGGTTTCAGGCCAACGTATTCAACAATAGATAATATTTTTAGTTTAGTCAATTTGATCAAACTTAACTTGCAAACAAAAAAGCAGAAAGTTTAGCGTTTTTTGTAGACTTCTCATCGGCCTTTGATACAGTTGATAGATTCGCTCTGATTTACAAATTGTATGCATTGGGTCTTTCAACCAAAATTATAACCGTTATTAAGAGCTTGTTAAGTGATACGACGGCTTCAGTATGGTGGTCTTACGCAAGAATTTTCCATGGAAATTGGGGTAAAGCAGGGTTGCTTTTTAAACCCGCTTTTATTCTCATTGTATATCAATGACCTGGAGAACTGGTAAGGAGGGGTGTCATCATAAACGAAACATATAAAATTAAGATGTTAGCATATGCTGACGACTTAGTGCTCCTCGCGTCGGACCCATTATCATTGCAATTGATGGTAAATTCTTTGCATAGTTATTGTAAAATTTGGGGCTTAAATATAAACCTGAAGAAATATAAAGTTATGATTTTTCGCAATGGTGGCAAGCCGGCTGTTGGGTCGGTGTTAGTGCGCCCAGCTCTCCCGCTCAAGCGCGTACGTCCTCCTGTGCGTGCGGGTGCCTTCTCAGAACCTTTTACCCACGACTTCCTGTCTCATTTTTAAGGAAAGGGTCAGCTTCCTTCTTCGCCACATAGTATCCCCGCTCCACCTCCTCTGTCCTTCCACCATATCCGTTCCGCGCATCACACTAACACCCTTCTTCCCCACTGCTTCCGTTTGCCCATCCGACCAACGCCATGTGTTCTGACTCACTTACCTTCAATATCTCGCCAATGCAACTTCGTATTTACTGCTTCTGCTTCTTTAGTTAGTGTTGTACTGTGAATTCGCCCTTTATGTTTCGCGTCGCTTTATACGCGCCTATTCGCCTTGTTAATTAATATTAATTTATCGGTGAGTAGTAAAAATCATCTCTCCGCCCATTACCTTCACGAGGCTATATCACCTGCGCCTTAGTGGACTCGCCATCACCCGTCGCTTCAACAACGGCGTCATCCGCTTCTAAAGGGGCATTCCAATCCTTCACGCTCACCTGAGTTCCTTTCTTTCGCCACCCACGCACACCAAACACACATACGCCACCTCTTCCTTTCTCAGTCCGCCATTCATCTCATCAACCCTTCTTCGATTCATCACTCACCGTCACCAAAAGGTAAGTCTCGTTTTCATTGGTTTTACATTATTATTCATTTTTGTTTTTCCCCGCTACTCGCCATCTCGCCTTGGGTGTCTGCCGCGCAGACACCGGCTATGGAAGAAAACTGGTTTCTTGGGTCAAAGTCCATTGGGGAGTAAGGGAATATAAATATTTGGGTTTAAAGCTTACTCCTACAAGTCTATGACCACTCATTTAAATCGAAAGTTGGCAAAAGCTAAAATGAGTTTGAATGCTATTTGGGATCAATTTTTAGAATATCAGAATATTGTCTATTCCGCTAAATTCCATATCTTCAATTCTGTAAGTAAGTCAATAATAAGCTGTGCGGCCCAAATGTGGGGATGGCAGAGATATGATGATGTAGAAAAACTGTTATATTTCTTTTCAAAAAATTATTTAGAGCTCGCCTTTATACACCATCAGCATTTATCTACCTGGAAACAAAGCTGCCTCCTGTCTTCTTAATCACCCTGAAATTACATTATAATTATATATTGAAGGTATTAAAGCTCCCGGACTACAGATACCCCAAGATTTTGGCTCGCCAAGTAATAAAAAAAAATCTCTTATGGTTCAATGTAATTAAAAGCTATTCTAAAAAATATAATATAAATATAGTTTTAAGTTTAGAAAATATCGCAGAAGTAGATTTGTGGAAAAGTACTTTCAACAAAATAAAAATAGGTCTCTCTAATGAGATAAATTCACAATTTCAAATTAAAATAGAGAACAGCACTTCCTTCCATTTTACGACAAACTTTGTTTTAATTTAGAGAGCGATAGTTATATAAATGATGATCAGCCGCATAGTTTCATGAGGTGGATCTTTAAGATAAGAGGTGACTTATGAGCTTAAATTATAAGCACTTTAAAAATCCAATCTAGCCTGTGAACTGTGTGGTAGAGATGAAAATGAAGACCTGCTTCATTTTCTAGCAATTTGCCCAGTGATGGCAGATTAAGAAATATTTTAATATCTCTGTCCTCTCCACAAATGAAGTAATCGATTATTTAAATGGGAATAAAATTGGAATATCTTGTTTAATTACTGTAAATCGGTTTATGCCCAGCGTCTTGAATTGTTAACCTAATTAAATTAAACTGTTCCTTTTAAATGTGAAGTTTATGTAAAAATTTGTTCAAGTTTATTTTAGTTTGTTAAAGTGGCAATAATAAACTCTACTGACGGCCGATGGCCAAGTAAATAGTCTTTATAGGCAGTTTTAAATTCATATAATTGTCTTAAAATTGAAATATGTATATAATGAGAATAATGAGAGATAATTTATATTTGATTTAATTTGTTCCTAAAGGTTAATGTATATTCTTGGTTTCTTTCATTAAATTTTCTAATTTTGTTTTATAAAATTTTTATGTAAGTAAAGACTTCTTCTTCTATAACACTAATCTGATGTGAAACATTCACATGACATTCTCTTATGAAATTATTACATTTCTAATTGACAAATTACTTCAAACTTGGAATGTTTACTAATTTTGTTACTAGTATTGCATGTACATTTAGATGGAGGGGATTGCACTTTTGGATTTTTTTTTTGGAACAAAATTCTGGGTGACTGTAACCCACTGTAGCGCCTCTGTCACCTCTCAGCAGAACTTGTAACGCCATCTTCTAAAATAATTTTTTTCCTAGAAAAATGTTTCAAATAAAACTGACAAAATTTGTATCTGCGCAGTTAGCATTCCAAGTTCAAAGGAAATCGATGGATCTGTTTATTAGGAAATTACAAAAAATTGTGGAATCCATTCTGTAAAATTGCACTTTCGATTAACCGATTTTCTTCAAACTGTCATTATAGCAATGCATTTAAGATACTTTAATATAATATAGATGATATAATTACCTGTATATTTCTCTGCTGTGGCAATTTAAAGAAAAGCTCAAGGTTGAAGGTGCCTCCAGAGCCCTGTAAAAATCTATATTCTTGGAAATATGTATCGGCTAAAAGTGATAGGCCCTTTATGTGTTTTGTTCACACATAACTTCTCATCTTTATGTGTTTTGTTTACACATAACTTCTCATATCTACACTCAGACCATATTGCACTTTTTTGAGGTGAAGTCAGAACATGGGCAAACTCTGACAAACCTTACATATAAACTATATATTTTCCTATTCTTTTACTGTCCATTGCATAATGTACTCGTATAGAAGTATACAAGGAGCTACACAAGATCTGCCGGATCATTTTATGGATTTGGGTTTTTAACTAACTTCTTTGATAAAAGCTTCTTTCTGGAGTCTAATGGGTAAAAGGCAGAGGTACATTCCTCTGCTTTGCCATATCCAAAATTTATTCAACAATATTTTTGACATTGTTCTTACAACTTGCCGTTTTTCTCGACTGCTGGTAATTAGAATATGTTGGTCTTACATTAAATTACACTTAAACAGAAGAAATGGCATTATTTTTAACTTATTCTCTTCCCTTAAGCTCATCCTCTGGTGAAGATAATGCAAGAAAACTCTTCTGAAATGTGGTCGTATGTCCAAATTCAATGACCAACACTTTATAATTCAAATTTTCTCCTCCAATTTTCAACATCTCTTCATAATAATAATAATAACTCTACATCTATTTTGTACAGATACTCCTTTACCCAGGCCATAATAGCTCTCAGTCGACATATTGTTTTAGTACTATTCTTATATTGTAAAAATGAATATCGAGGTCGGTCAGTAAAACAGATTTTCAATTCTTCAGCCACGTTTTGGCAAATTTATTGCCTTCTTCAAGAAAAAATTTATGGTTTTTCTGGTATTTGCCGCTAGTTAAACCACAGTTTTTATGAATTTCAAGTTTTTAAAAGTAAGGTTTTAAAAATTTCAAGCAATAAATTGGCCGAACATCGGTAAAACTTGAATTTGTTTTCCTGACCGACCTCGATATCTATTCTTATTACAATATCTAATTCTGAGGTAGCAAAAAATATCAGACATCACTATTCTTATTGTATATAATGTGTTCTGTACACCATTTTTCATTTATTTTTTTATAGAAGCTTCTCTTCTCAAAGCATAATTAATTGGTCAGTTTTCCTAACCAATCAGAATTTTTATTTGCAGGTCAACAACACGAACTGTAGCTCTTTAGCTAAGTCTGCTTGTTCATTTCTCATAATCCTCACATGGAATGATTACAATTATATTTGATAATTTTTTTTCCTAAAATATTACTTGGACTTAAAATAACTTATAAATAAGTTTATTACTATAAATATTAAAGAGAGAGCTTAATATTGTAGGTTTTTAGGACTTAGGCGCTCTCTTAATTGTGTTGAAGAGTTTTGCCATTTTTTTTTACATCCGGTATTTTATCCATCTTAGCATGCATATTAGTTTTATTCCTGACCGGTTTCGGATCTTCATCCAAGTCAGAGCAAATTCACCAAGTTCGTTAGGGAGTTCACTTCAACGAAATGTTTCTGTAGATTCACACTTGTTGGCTGTTGGTTGGCCAAAAAGAAAAGAAGAAGAATAGTTCGATGGAGAGCGCAGAGAAGCGCTAAATGAGAGAAATACGGCTAGGCTAAAAATGATGCAAGCTAACACAAGTCAGAACAATGCGTTGTTAAAGAAAAAAGACGTATTGCAAAGAAAGTTGTGTGCAAAAAAAAAAGAATATCTGAATAAAAAGGTGGATGAGATTGAAGAAATGCATATAAAGAATGAGACGAGGAAATTCTATGGAGCTGTAAGAAATATGAATAGAACTTTTCAGACTAGGGCTGACACGTGTAAGGATTTGAATAGTAGCATAATAGAAGAAAAAATAAAGGTGACTGATACATGAGCTGGTCGTTTTAGAGAAATGTTAAGTAGGAGCGCGCAAGAGGTTGGTGTGGATGGTAATGATGGCAGTGGTGTGAATGGCAGTGGCAGTGGAGGCATACAGATGGTGAAATAGGTGGGCCGTCCTTTGAAGAAACCCTTGAGGCTATTAACAAAATTAAAAATAATAGAACACCAGATGGAAGGGAATAGCTAAGTGGTTAGCGTACTGGACTCCCCCGCGGAGGACCCGGGTTCGAGTCCATCTGTGCTGCCCTTAGATTTTTTCTTCCTAGGAGCCTGTACAGCACACTGTCCGGAGATTTACAGCACACTGTCCGGAGATTTACAGCACACTGTCTGTAAATAGAGAACACTGTCCGGGCCGGCAGTGCACTGAGAAGTGCACAAATAACCATAGATGTTGACGCGCCTTAAATTAAAAAAAAAAAAAAAATAGAACACTAGGTAAGGATCAATTAGTAGCAGAATTTTTCAAGAAGTGTGGAGAGGTTATGATTAATAAAGTGCATCAGCTAATATTAATATATGGAACAACGAGTGCATACCGGAAGATTGGGTATGAGTCTTACATGCCCGATATATAAAAAAAGAGATAAATATCAGTGTAAAAATTATCGGGGAATATCCCTTTTAAGTGTGGCTTATAAAATACTCTCTAATGTAATGTTGAAGAAGCTAAATGCATAACTGAACTTATACTAGACGATTACCAATACGGATTTTGGCGTGGCCGAGGAACCACGGATCAGATATTTGTCATGAGGCAAATTCTTGAAAAGGGCTGGAATGATCAAATTAATTAAAATGACAATCAATGAGAGTCGCACTAAAGTTTGTATAGCGGTAGCTTAAGCAGGAGTTTACCAGTTACTATAGGCGTAAAGCAAGGAGATGCACTCTCTGTTACATTATTCAATTTGATTCTCCACAGTGTAATTGTTAATCTAGATATCTCGGGAAGTATCTTGTCCAAGTCTCATATGCTGACATTTGTCTGATTGCAAGAAATGCAGAACTGTGAAAGACGTCTTTATAAAACTGGAAGAGGAGGGAAAAAGCAAAGGACTTGTAATAAATGAAAGCAAGAATAAATATATGTATATCAAGCACAAAAGCAAATAAAACACCTCGATATTTCGAAGTAAAGGAATACTGTTTTGAAACAGTTAAAGCATTCACTTATCTTCAGACAGAGAAAAACGCCGAGAATAAAATTTCTAATGAAATAAATAAGCGCATTATGGGTGGCAGCCGCGCATAAATTGCGAATGGAAAATTATTCAGTTCCTCTCTCCTATCAAAAACGACGAAAATAAAATGATATAAAACCCTTACAGTGCCCGTGATTACTTATGCTGCTGAAACGTGGGTGCTGAGTGCTTCAGATACGAACAAGCTATTAGTCGTCGAAAGAAAGGTATTAAGAAGGATATTCGGCTCGACCTTGGATGAGGGTGTCTGGAGGCCCAGGAAAAATCACCAGTTAGCGGAAATGTTGAGATTGACATTGTACGCTTTATCAAATTAAGGCGCAAGGAATCGCTGGGGCACGTCCAGCGAATGAATGAGGACCGGATGCCGAAAAAGCTCTTATTTATTCTAAATGATAAGATTAAGGAGGAGAGGTCGGCCCCCAAAAAGATGGATCGATGATGTAACGTCGATCTTTGGAGCTGTTGGTGTCCACAACTGGAAACAGAAGGCGAGCGAGAGGAAGGCGAAAAGTTATCGAGGAGGTCAAGGCCCACATCGGGCCGTAGAGTCACTTAGTAAGTAAGAAGATAATGGGCATCTCAAATTGTTTAATAGGCATATTAATAGAATAAAGTATCTTTTGGTACAGATGAAATGCATTACAGTGGACCTATTAGTTCATGTATTAACTATTCTAATTTTTAACTCCTCCATTGATGAGTATTACCTGCACAATCCCATACTCTATACTTAGAAATAAAGAAAAATTAGAGACATTAAAAAGTATTTTATTCATTTTAAAAAGAACATATCGTTAATTGGTACACAAGTATCAAAAATGCAATTTTCTTAATATGGGGTTATTATGCAGTCTAACTTATTTTTGTACATATTATTCAGTGCAGAAATATCGTAAAGTGTATGGATACGATAACAAAAATACCGTTTCCTGCGCAAGTAATCTAACTTAAAATAAAGATATACATATATTGATGCAGAAATATCGTAAAATAAGCTATTCTGTTCGATAATACCAAGCATACTTACTTTTTATGTCAAGTACATCGGACTATTACAGTGCAACTTTCTATGGCAAATCTGTACCATGAAATCACATGTGAAAAAGATTCTTGGATTTGGCTATTAAGATAATGTAATTATAATAATGCCGTTTAGGATATAATGTATTTAAAAAAGTAATATTTATTTATATTGTTTTGTTTTATAAATACTAAAAATACAGTAGTATTTCAAAGCTCAAACAAGATTTCCACAGATTATATCGAATGAACGTATGAGTTTAAAACCTGAGTTTAGAAAATTATTCTGAATCGACAAAATTCAACCAATCTATTAACAAATAGTTATGCAAAAAATTAGCACAAAGCTTTCAAAAACCATAGTAAAAATAATGAATTAAATAAAAATAACAATTAATTTAATTAATATATAATCAGTTAATGAATATAAATTATCTGCTGAATCATTGGCTCCCTCACTGTCAGTATCACTATCTTCGTACTGAACCATTATTTGTTCAATTGCGCTTCTCAATCTTGTCTTCTTAGTTTTGTTACCTCCTCAACTTATTGGCAATATTGTCCCCAAAAACCTGCTCTGAATCAGCTGACTTTAGCGATGTTGCCATAGCCATATTGAGGAATTCTTTTTTTTTTTTCTCCTCGCTCTCATTTTTACTGCTATCCTTCTTTCTCTTTAATGCATGTAACAGTTAAAAATTTGACGCATGTGAAGGTTGGAGATCTACTATTTTCAGTATTGGAATTTCCTGTAAAAAATAAATTATATTATTGTAATGAATATTATTTGTGTGTGTGTACATTTATACATAACATATATATCAGTTTTTAATACCATCACTATGAATTTCAGGTACCCAAAAGCCAAGTACAATCCATGAGGCGTTACACACTGAAGCCTTATTCACAGAAAAATCTGAAAGGTTCAGAATTTTTAATTGCAGATTGTCACGGGAAAGATGCATTTCAGAGAATGTGTTTGGAATTATGTCAGCCCGATTTAGAGTTTTGTGAAATCAAACTAAATTGAGTCCTGAAAAAACTACAACAGTGCTCTGTATAATTTCTTGAGGTCGCGCATCCACCAATAACTTGTGCAACCACTGCAGATTTTGACAGAAAAAATGAAGGAGTTGTAACAGGACAATAGCGAAATGAAGTTAACATCCAAAATGGAACATCTCTATTGCCATTTGCTACAATAATTAATGACAACAGCTAAAACTCCAATCTGTACAAGGACATACGAGACATTTTCAAACATTATTTTATGGCAGATGATGGTACCATGGCCTATCTGTAAAAAAGTGTAAATGCAATAACCTTCTCCTGCTCTTGGTAATTTATAATGCATTCACATTCTGTTGTATTTTGAATATTACTAAATATATTATGAATGTAAAAACATCTTAACCAATTGAGGTATGTTCTATAATGTGAACATTGAGAACTGTAATGCAAACCAAAAAATAAATTTTATCTGAGAGTTTTTTGTTGACCTTGTTTATTTACTATTTACTTCTATTATTATGTGTAGGTCTGGTGGCTGAAGCGGTTGTGCTTTGCACCATTGTTTTGACAAGGATGTGCTAAAAACTTACATAAAAGAGCAATTTGAAACAATAAACAACCCTTAAAGACATAAGAACGTAACTCTCTCCGCAAATAACAGCCAAAGAAAGACTACATAAACCAAAATTAAAGATAACATCCCAACAATCAAACAAAACAATTTAGTATACAAAAGCAACTGCAAAAACTGTACTAATTCATTGAAACAATTGATATTTGAATTTTAACTCTTTCCCCTAACCTCAAAAATTAGTGTAAACATGCTAGAAATATCTAATGATTGCCATCAATATTATACTTATAATCAATACTTATATATCAATTATACATACATATTCATTGAAACACTCGATATTGGAATATAAACTCCTTCCCCTAACCTCAAAAATTAGTGTAAATAGAAATATTTACTGATTGCCATCAATTATCGTACCTATAATATTTATATATCAATTATTATTATTATTTAAGTGCACTTACCACAACGACGTCTTTATATTGTTCTAGAACTGTGTTCCAGAGGCATGGTCTCGACTCGCACTCACGAATTAAAATTTGAATTTCATCGCTTGACCATGCCGACGTCTTCCGGTATCTTGTTCTTTTTCAAGACGATTGTTCAGATTACTTCCCATTTTTTCTTCACGGTAGTAAAACATAAGTGACACACAGTGAAAGCATACTAGATGTCTGACCTATGTTAGAGAAGTAACTGACCAAAACATTGACGGGACTACTGGTCACTGGTCAGGGATTTCTCTGACGTTCTCTCTTTGGTCAGTGAGGAATCTCAGTGAAAATGGCGGTGTTTACGCGGTACAATAACAATTCCATGTTATTGTTGGCCAGTTAACTTACCCTAAGTTGGTAGTGTACACTGACAGGTGTTTACACGCCATTGACCCCGCATTGGCATCCAATAACTGACAAAAACACTGCCCGTGTAAATGCACCTTTAGAAAAAGATATGAAATAAGTGAAATTTATTAACCAAATTTTATTCACATTTGCCGAACCTCACCATCTTAATTAATCTCCTCTGACGTCTGATAAAATCCCCAATAAACGGATATCAAGTTTGCACTTCCTGCGATTTTCATTTCAAGATTTTTTTTTCTCTCTCACTCACACACACACACACACACACACAGAGCATTATTTTCTTAATCAAGGAATATATAAATTCTATTTCGGATGAAAATCAATTTTGAAAATCTCATGATCGTACTTCTTTCTCCTATAGAAGTGGAAGAAAATTAAAAAAAAAAAGACATTCCAGTTACCTGATTTCGACCAGAGATCTTGGAACTACTCTAGATAACCAAACCAGACAAAACTTGAACTTTCTGCAATTTTTGTTTTTGACCATTTTGTACACTTACCTACCTATATGCACACATACACACTTATTTTCGAATATAGAGAGACTCGAGTCATTAATTCCTGTTAAAAGTGCATGGAAAATTTTTCAGGAATTACAACTTGTAGAAAAAGAAAGTAAAATTTATCCTATGATATGCTCCAACTTCAACAATTTGATAGCAAATCAATACTATCATTATAATATAGGTATTTATGGTTAAACAAACATATATCTAGGAAATATAAATTTATTTTATTTTTTATTTTTTTTTGTTTTGTTTTTTTCTTTACTCATAAAACAAAACTACAAAGAAAAGGAAAAAACCATCTGTCTATATAAATAACTTAGTTAATCCATTTATAAATTCACTTATTAAAGGTATATTATAGTACAATTATGTAAATTTACAGGTGGTTATTTTTTTCAAGTGCAAATAACGTAATTTATATTTCACTTTATATACAATATAAAGGCATTTACTTTATTTATTATTTCATTTGTTATTAATTCGCCTATTTTTACAATTTATACATCCCAATGTCCACTATGTACAATTATGTATATATTATATATATATATATTTATATTTTATCGTTATAGATTAATTTATGTATTGATAATTTATGAACATTTCCTGCACAATTTTCCTCTTTTTAAATTGCAACAATATTTTTAAAGTTCCACGACAATAACAAGGTAATAATTTGACAAGAGTTTATTGGATTTATAATGCAAAAGGTTTATATGAATTGTTGGTAAACATACTTTAATAAAATGGTTTTTGTTTCAGGCACAGTACTTTATATACATGAAACAAATAAATTTCAAATACTTTTTGTTAATTCCATAAAGTATTTTGAGCAATGTAAAACTATGAATAATGCAAAAAGAGTATATATTTTTATAACCCACGATTACAATATTTCAATTCGTTTACATCTCTCTTCAATTTGGAAGCAATTATACAATACAATGTTCATCAGCATAAAATAAAATAAAACTAAACTACTAATATATTATGACTTTTGTTCGTGAATGCAAGATTAGATTACCCTATAAGACAGCTTTTTCAAACGTATATTTTTTTTTAATTTACACTTTTGCTTATTTTATAATAAATAAGCAAGCCTTCCTTTCTTTTTTAAAAAATAAATAATTAAGGATACTAGCAGCAATTGCCAAGATTTATGGTGAACTCAACAAAATGATTTCATGTCAAAACTATCAAATACATTACACCAAACTTTTTGGGTTAAGATAGGGATAAATCTTTTATTTCATGAAAACAAGAAGGAAATTTTAATTATGTAAACAATAATAACTTTTTTTAAAAAATTATGTATGTATATTTAAACCAGCAATACAAAATATTTTGACTACTATTTCTGTTTTGAAATTATTATTTTTCAATAAGATTATTATTTAGGCCTATATTTGGTTGAAGGGGAGGAGGATACTGTGGATATATTATCAGAAACAATGTATTGCACATTCCCAAAATAATTTTTTTTTCTTTTTAAAAAACTATAAAAGATTAATTAATTTTAGGAATTATATATCCATTTTCACTCCGGGTTTATAGAACATTAATACGAATGGCGCTTTTAGGACTCATTCAACACCTTTCATACCGCGCAACTTTGCCATCATGAAATTTGGTTGACAATAAATGGGGCTCATTGAGCACAATGAGCTGCACATCTATTGCATAAAATATACTGCTTTGATATTTTGTATGCAACCATCTGATATGGAAAGAATGAACTATGTGAATTACGAGTACAACTTTATGGTTGGAATGCGCATGCGAACATTAGGTTCTAAAGCTTATGAAACAATTAAAACGAATGAGCCCTTTGTAGAAACACAAAATGCAATAGGTGAGAAACATTAACAATGAAACAAGTTTTGAAAATAGAAACAGATTTTCTGAAAATCCTCTGGTAAAAAATCTTTCCAACAATTTAATTTTTCTTTGTAAATGATCTTTTTAATTTCTACACAACAAAAGTACTTAACACTAAATTATTAATGATTTAAGTATTTTGATTCAGAATTTATTTTTTCTCTTTTAAATATAATAAAATTTAAACTACAATAACATTACAACTGAAGCAGGCGCAATTATAAACATAAAAAAAAAGTAGTACAAATCGAGGCTTACAAAAAATAAAAAGTAAATAATAATGGCTGTCTTATGAGTATTTCTTAAAATGAAAATAAAATTGGCAGGTATATTACCTTTTTTGTTGTAAAATTTTAAGTTATATAAAAATATTTAAAAAATATACAACAACAAAAATATATACTTTTATTTCATTTTTTTAAATATTTTTATTTTATGAAATAACAAATATAATATTTAGTAAATATATTTAAAAAAAAAAAATCTAACTCACAGTTGGCAAAAATTAGGAAGCAAAATAAATAGCCTTATAGTTCATATTTAATTATATTTATTGTATCCTTTGTAAATTTTATTAATAAAATTGACATGACCTTTTTTTTATTTTTCTTTTTTTAAAAAATAAAAACTATTTTATGAAATAAAATATTAAAATGAATACACATCATGTGATGTTTCTTTTTATTTGTACTCAGATAAATTAAGCAAAAGCAGTACAAAACTTCGATATTATTTTCTAATTTTAAATTTAATTTAATTGAATTTGATTAAATTAAATTAAATTTAATTTGATTCGTTTTTGTAAATACAAACGAAATAAAATAAAACAATGGAAAAACTTGTTTTTATAAATTGCGCAAGTAATTCAAAGACTATAATCTAAAAAAACATATTCTAAAACGTGGAAAATTAACATTCCAAGGGGCTAAAAAAAAAATAAAGCCTCATGTGACTGAAATCAATTTAACACCATGTTTTTACGAATTTCGATAAAACAAAGAATTACATAAATATTAACCACTAGCAAGTGGAATGTTTTAAAATAATAGAAAAAAAATGCTGTTCACAAAATTTTAGGCAAAAAAAAATAGCAAATTAATTTTTAAAATTTCCATACTAGGAACATATTTGGAACCTTATTCTGAAACTTCCGAGACTTTAATGCGCCACAGAGATGACTAAATTTGTATTAATCATAGTGAAAAGAGTCCAATTTTTGAAGAGCCTTCGAATAATGTTTAGAAATCGTGTTCTGGCTTCATCATGCAATTGTATCTTATGTTAAATCTTATATGAGAATGCCGTGTGAAGTCGAAAGTTGGTCGTTTACAGATTCGCTTACTTAAAGATACAAGTACGTTCGAATATTATAATGATTACAGAGAACAATCGTTAAGTTTGACTTGGAATGTAACAAAATGCGGAATTAATTGCTTAAATCCAAAGGTATGTTAAATACAAAAAAAAGGAGAAGAAAACAGAACACATTCATGTGCTAAAAAAATTAGGAAAAGAAAAGCTATTGAACAATAATAAACCAATAGTAGACCAGTCAGAAGTCGAACTCAAGGAACTGAGAAATCATGGAAAATTCGTTCGGAATATCCTCGCTCGTTTTTTGGAGACAGCAATTATTTTAACACTCCTCAAATTTAATATGGCCGTACTTACAGAATCAAAACTAACAGTAAATGTATTAAACTGACCTCTTTTTTTTATATAGTATCAAAGTACTCATAATTACAATTTGGTTTCAAATATTTACATCAATAAACACAAATGTAGTAATTTATTAGCACAATACCAAGTCTATAAACAAATTATAGATTAAGTAAAATTTTTGTTATTTTCATTTCCTCTTTAAGGTTACAAACATAAACAATCGTTCGACGTTTAGTGATAGAAAAATTCTGTTTAAGGCTGAGATCTTATATCTTCGTTATTCGAAAGTAATTGGCTGTCTTCTACTGAAAATATCAATCCTTTTTCGGCCGAAGGAATAAGTAGTTTTGTTTTGAAAACATACGAAAGTTAACGAATGGACGGGGAAATACTTTTCACTGTAAATGGACTGATATGTTGAAAATACTAATAGTAAAAATATGAAGGTATTTTGGGAACAAAGTTTGTAACAAGAAGAAAATTAAGGAAACTTCATTCCTTTATGATCAGAAAAGAGTTTTCAGAATATGAAAATTACTATAGAAACTTTTATATTTTCGAGATTAAAAAAAAAAATTATTATTAGCAGTCTAACTGCAGGAATATCTCCAATAGAATGGTTGTTTATATTGTACATATGCATATAAAATATGCAGAGTTTCAACTCGAACTACCTAAACAAATAGATGACTGGGTCCACATGTTGAAAATTCTCGCACTTCGTTTTAACTGATCAATATAAATTTAGAAAATGGAACAATATTGCCATGTCAAATTGGATTTAGGTATAAAGTGCTTTTCACAGAACTCGATTAATGTATGTGATAAAAAAGAGAGAATAGTGTTTTTTCTTATTCCGAAATTTCTACTTGCTCAACCCGGGTACTCCGAAACAAATGAAATTGGTTTCGCATAGATTCCACTCAAATCATTAAAGAGCATGAGATTAAAACTGGGACAGTAGGACCAGAAAGCACCGAAAATTTATTAGTCCAACACGACGTATCTTATATATCTTGACAATACTTCTAAAAGGAAGTATCGGCAAGAAAATTATATGTGTTCTTAAACCACTATTGCAGGCGACAGTGTGGGGGGGTGGAATCATGAGAGGAAATTGACCATGCTTTACTAAAGAGCATGTTATTGTTCGCTCAAAAACTTAAGAAGTAAAAAAGGAATTGGCTAAAAGTTTTTCTGCTATATACCAGAAAAAGATGCTCCAGAAGAAATGTATAGATGCAAAGAGAAAAAACATGGTAGAAGGGGGCTGATCGGATGGGTAGGCGAAAAATGATTGAAGGAAACCAGGATGTGACCAAATGATGAAAAAACTAGAAAAAAAAATAAACTGCACCTTTCTGACCACAGCGTAAAAACGGCAAAGGCTAGCATCCGAGATAATCATTCGCATGGTCACTCTTTTGGTAAAATAACAGTTTCCCTTTCGACGCTACATACATAAAGCATTCATTTAAAGAGATAAGTTCATAAAAACTGAACAAGTTCATCCGTAAAAAAAATTCTCACGATCATTTTTCAGAACTGGGTGTAATTTATAAAATTTTTGACAATCTAGCATTATAGAAGGTTTGACAAAAGTTTTCTTTGCTTTTCTTTCGACAATCGATAATATACACTATATCGATGAGTAGTGAAGTCGTCAAGTGCTTGCAATTAATTTTAAACTATTTAGTCATGGCACTGATCCCTAGTATGTGTTTAGCGATTAGTTCACAATAAAATCACATTTCAGAATAGGTATCCGAATGAAATGACTTAAAACATCAATCAATCCATTTTAATATCTGAATCATTACATGTTTCAGAATAAAAACTTGGTCGTCTTATTTTAGAAAAAAAGTCTTGGCATCCCTATTCAAGAAAAAAAAAGCAGATCCATAGCTAGCGGAAAACTGATTTAAGTCACATGAATTGTTTCATTTCACATAAATAAAAATATTTATTTTTAAAAGACAAAAATTGTAAAAAATAATATTTCCTTATAAAACATAAAAACCTCACAGGTATTATGGTACTAAAATTAAAACAAAAATTTTACCACAAATCGGCTATTACAATTCACAACCTATCGTATAAAAAACATAACCACTTTTTTTTTTATAAAAAAAAAAAATCTAACTTGACAGATATTTTTTTCTTTTCTTTTTTCTTTTTTAACAATAATATGGTACTCCTCAATATCATAAAAAACAACGTTTTATTTGTACAATACATCAATTTGATATCGCTTCTTTTAAACAACGTAAAAATCATTTCTATTATTATCATTTAAAGTTAATTGCTTACGAATATATTTACAAAGGATAATATATTAAATAACAACATTTTTTCTGTTTTGTTTCGAAATATATCCCTAATTAGAAAATAAAATAAAAATACATGAACAAACCATGTTACAATGTATAGACCGACCGTTATTTTTGGGTGAAGGGGCGGGAGTATAATTTGAATTATGATTTTAATCAGAAAAAGTAAAATAATCGACAATACTGTGTTTATATATATATCTATATATATATATATATGACTCATTCTTCTGGGCTGTACATGTTGAAAGAAAAAACTATATTATTTGAATTACTATAGCTACTATTTTAATTGTTTTTTATTTTATGTTTACAATAAACTAATTAATATGAATTACTACCAATAAATTTCAATATAAAATAGTTTTATAAAATAACGTCAGAAAATTTTGGTCCAACCCAAAAGAAGATAGCAAGCAGTCTTTAATGATAACAGATTTATTATCTTACCCTAATGAGAATACGGTATATCTGCTCATAAAATTAGTTTTATATTTCAATAAAATGTAGATACTTATACATCTATCTACATACAAAACATAAACAATAAGAATAATAAAGGTATAAACAATCCAGTATCTGACTTATTATCGCATATTCCTGTTTTCTTACGGTTTTTTAAGACAAAAGAGTATCAAACATATAAAATAGTGATTTTTTGTTTCTTTTTTTTTAAAAAAATATTTGGTAATCGGAACTTACCTTATGGTAGTGAGAAGGCAAAGTTGGCACGTGAGGATGAAGTAGCGACGGTGGCAATAGCAGCAATAAGCGTGTGCTATGAGTTGACATGATTAGCTGGTTGTATGCCACCTCCATTGTTGGCCATCGTCGAATTGTAAGGATGGTTTGAATTACAGAGCATTGTGTACACGTTATCCACTTTGCTCAATGTTTCGAAGAATGGGATAAGGTCGAGCATCTCCGTATCGGTCATATCGTCAAACCACGAAGCCACCGGAACCTACAATTTGTTAAAAATCCTTTTATTCTTACTACAATTTAAAGCATTTGAAACATATGAAACTGAATGGTTATAGTACAGTGAAGCAAAGGAAAAGAGCTATCTGAAAGAAGCTTAACAAAGATAAGAATG
This sequence comes from Triatoma infestans, assembly GCA_011037195.1. Lineage (NCBI taxonomy): Eukaryota > Metazoa > Arthropoda > Insecta > Hemiptera > Reduviidae > Triatoma > Triatoma infestans. Next base: position 196,527 of record JAAEAF010000299.1, read on the forward strand.
GAGCTATCGAAGCCTAAAAAATTAAGTATAAGCTGAAAATTAAATGATCGCCAAAGATGAAAATAACCCAATCATGGCCTTGGGATTAGAATGCGAATCTTCCGAGGAAAATGAATAGGTAGGAATCGTCCGAGGAAAATTAAGAGGAGATTTAAGTTGTTGGTATAAACCGTTGAAAGAGACTGGATGAAGGGAGTTTAGGAGATGACTTCCATTGCAGAAGGGGAACAACCAAGACAAAAAGTGACTAATTTAATTCGTTGTACCGTCAACACCGAATACAAATATCTGCTACTAGGATTCCCTAATACCTTTAGCTATGTATTCTATGAACTAGCAATGCGTCTGATGCCAAGAGCATATTCAACACTTCTAATTGTTAAAGACTACCTATTTTGTTGCTTTTATGAAACTGTTATAATTTTGTTTGAAATAGATGATGTTTTTACTATCAGAACTTTTTGCAAGTTCCTTTAATGGTCACTTTCTGAAATGGAATAATCCATTCTATCTTAATACACTATATTAAAAAAATGGAAAGGAAGTTACATTAAATAAGCAAAAAATTAGTTGGCTGAGGCCAAAGAAGAAACTTTTACTTTAAAAAAAATTTATTCCACGTTTCGCACGCATTCGGTGTCCTTCCTCAAAAACTACGAAACAAAAATTACGAAAATACAGAAATTTTTTTGAAAAATTAATACATATCAAGATTAAAAAGATATGATACCTTGAGCATACATGGAGTGTTAAATGTTGGAGGAGGTTATTGTTTAGTTGCGGAGCAAGGTATGCTTGCAAAGAAAAAGAAAACAGTGAAGGGAAAATTTACCAGTTGGGAAATACGAAGAGTGGTAGAAATGAAAAACAAATCAATTAGTAATTATAAGAGAAATAAATAAATACAAATAAACCAGAAAATGAGTTGGTGTGTGTAATTTTGTAGGAGGGGGCTTTTTTTAGGAAGCGGAAAATGTCGTTGTAGGAAGAGATAATGACGTCCTTGTCTTTTTTGTAGTTGATGGATTAGGGTTGAGGTTAATGTGAATGGATTCAGAAAGAAGTCGCTTCAAGTAGTTGAAATGGGTGGTTCAGACAGAAGCATTTCGGAAATCAAAGGAATGGGCAAGCAAGGGTGAGTGCATGTTTTGTGAGGGCTGTAATGTCAATTTTTTTGCTAGCTATGTCTAGTTCATGTTGTCTAAGACACTTTCGTAGATGTTGTTTTGATTCACAAATGTAACGTGCGTTACATTTTGGTGCAATGCAAAGTACATTTTCCGCTTCCTAAGAAAAGCCCCCCCCAATTACATATACCAACTTTCTACACATTCCACTCATTTTCTAGTTCATTTATTTCTCTTATAATTACTAATGATTTGTTTTTTATTTCTACCACTCTTCTTCATATTTCCCTACAGGTAAATTTTCCCTTCTCTGTTTTCTTTGCAAGCATACCTTACTCTATTACCAAACAATAACCTCCTCCAACATTTAACTCTCCATTCATAGTAACAGGTATCATATCTTTTTAATATTGTTTAATCTTGAAATGTTTATTTTTTCATATAATTTTCAGTATTTTCGTAATTTTTGTTTTGTAGTTCCTGAACGTCGAATAAACTTTTTTAAAAATTAAAAAGTTTCTTCTTTGGCCCCAACCTACTAATTTTTTGCTTGTTTAATTAACAACGGCCAAACATAACTATTGTTTACATGATATGGGCGTTACATTATTTTGCATTATTCTTAACAAATTCTTTTTTATATTATAAGTATATTATACTGTTAGCATTAAATTTATTTAATTGTGTTATACTTTTATAAGAATAACAAACAATTGGCTTTATACACGTTGTATTATTATTAACATCCTGCTTCTTGTTAAACTACTTAAAAAAATACTTAAAGCGCTAAATATTAAAAGTGTATCGAGAGAACACTGTCCGGAAGCTGGCAGTGCACTAATAAGCTTCCGGGCGGCGTCAATGAACATAAATGTTGACGCGCCTTAAATTAAAGAAATAAATAAAAAAAATAAAACAAATTAAATGGCATAATAAAACAAATAATAAATGTTAATAAAATTATATATTATTCAGTATGAGGGGTTTACTTGAGAGAGGGATGTTTATCTAGGCTACTGCTACTGCTCTATGACAGCAGCACAAGTTGTTGTACCAGCTGCACATTTGTTTATTCCAGTCTAGTTGTAGAACCAGATATTGACTGGATTTTTCAATCACATAAAAATATCCTGATGACTGAAGAATATATCCTTCACAAAGTTTTTATTTAAAAAGCTAAAGAAATTTTAGAAAAAACTATTCATAAAAAAAGTCATTACGCATAATAAACCTATAACACGCAGAAAATATCATTGAACAGCTTGGAGCGGTCAAATTTATGAAAACAAAATACAAATACTTCAAGAAAGGTTACTCACAACTACTCCAACTTCAAAGGATTTACAGCAGCACTAAAAATAAAGCAAATAAAAGCTGTACCTTTCAAATAGAGGTCAAATGTTTTATTATTATTATTATTATTGTTATTATTATTATTATTATTATTATTATTATTATTATTACTAGCTAACCCGGCCACGCTTCGCTGTGGCTCAGTCTGATTTTTAGGAAAGTAAATAGAAGGATTTTAGTTAACATAGATTCAGCAAGAAAACACATCATTCAATTTAATTCCCTACTTTGCGCTGCTGTGAACTGAAAGGAAAGAAAGAAAAAATGTTTTTAACTGAAAGTCTTTTTTTTATTGTAAAGCTAGTGAATGGACTACATTTTTTGTTTGTCCGTTTTCTGCACATAAACATAAAGATCAGATGGTTTACCGATTCTGGAGCATGCGACATATAATTGCCCATGAAAGAAGCATTCGTTTTCTAAATTCCAACACTTGCAAAGTTTGTCCTTGCGCTATTGATAGTCATAGCGAACGCAAGGCGAATTGGAAATTGAAGTCATTTGAACTCAGACGCCATATCTGTCGGAATGAGTGGTATTCGTGGAAGTAGTACGTCTTCACCTTTATGAGATCCAATGAGAATTGTTGCTTCAATTAGATTATTCAACGATTTTTTAACTACTAATCGTGTACCATTGAATAACTTTGGCTGATTGATGTTTCGGAGTAATATAATTGGCATTGCAATTTTCAAATTTAGAATGTGTGGCGGTAATACGGGAACATCGAGTAAATTAAGAATTTCCGTTGGAAAATTCACTACATCACTTTGGTCCATCACGGAGTCGATGGATTTGTATGTCACTGTTTCACCTGCGATTCTGTTTAGAATGATGTTGTTCATATCGAGTACGCGACATTTTTAGCCGCTAGAATGGCTCTTCCGCTTAATCATGATGACTTTGATAATTTGTTTCGATGCTTTAAAATACCTTGTCTACTAATTCTTCTTTTGAATGTACGATGTTGCAGAAATTAGATGGGAAGGTGATTTTTCCTGCTGCTGGATTGTAGGTGGTGCCGTTACCGAATTCGGGTAATTGTCTTGAAAATGTGGCAGCTGTTCGATCGTTTTGAAGTTGAACACTCATATTCGTTGTTAAATGAATTTTTTTTACTGTGCTCCACAGAGTGGAATACTTCAAGCAGGCATGCTTGGTGTTGAGCAAGGCATCACTGGAAGCGTTTGCCTGAAGTCACCAGATAGTAACACCAATGCTCCACCAAATGGAGCCTGATTATTTCGGAAGTCTTTCAATGTATGGTGTACTGCTTCCAATGACTTCATGTGAGCCATTGTACACTTTTTAGCTCGAAGAACCTTTCCCATTCCTGATGTTTTAGAAATGTTGCATGTTTGGTTTTCTGAGAAGTGTATGTTTAAGTGACAGTTTAAGAGCTGAATGCGCTGTACTACCTCCTTCCATCAACGTAGCAGCATTATCTGAAGAAGCAAGTGCTAACGTTATGTGGTCATTTGAACGGATTTTAGCCAGGATTAAGGAATTAAGAACGTTTTTCCAGTGCCACCTGAAGCGTCCAAAAAGTAAATCCACCGGATTGGTTGGACACAGCTTGTATGATGGTATCAAAAGCTATCCTTTGTTCTTGAAGGAGTTTCAGTGTACTTTCTTGGATGAATAGCTGTAAGTCTTTTCTGGTGCATAATTGCTTTCTGAGCACTTCTCTCTCGAATGTTGCATTGATCGAACTATTCGGTACTGTTGCTACTATCAATTGTGCCAACAACTTGCCACACATTGCAAGACAAAGATCCCCAATGAAGATTAGCGCTTCATTGTATATTTCTTCTATGAAATCCAAGCCGTGATTATGTGTTTCTTGACGTATTCTGTGTAGAATATCTTCGGCAGAGAGCGCGCCACGATCGCAACGCGTCTGCGTCTGTCTATTTCTGCCAACCTCGCGAAACGCTCGAAATTTCCCGTTTCCGTGGGAACTTCGGAGTAAAAAGTATATATAGACACTCTTATAGAAATGCAAAGTTGTGTAAAAATTTCAAGTCAATCCATCGACTACTTTCGAGTTTTGCGGCCACAAACATACGGATGCTGAATTTATATATATAACTATCCAACAGACGACCAAATTAAAGAGACCTAATACACTATATACGAAAAACTAACTTCATTTATGGTTCTCTTGAATTCCTGTGTACTAAATTCAACCGCTACTCTGTGTACGAAACTATTTGCCAAATTTTGTCAAATTATGCTATGTAGTTTCAGTTTCACATAACCAGACAAATTGCAGTTTTTAATAAATAAAAAATAAATGATAAAAATCATATTAACAACTAAATCATTTTCTCCAATTCCCTTTAACTTTTTTTTTCAAACACTTGGAATGTTACATTTCTTTTTAAGGGCTCTTAATATTATTCAGTACTGCGGAAATAGCTATAGTCTCAGCTTTTGAAAAAACCCCCTCTAAAATCAACTTTCAGAAGAAATATTTGGAGTATATTCCGTGTACGGAACTATTTGCCAAATTTCAAATAAACCTATGGCGCAACAGCCCCCTAGGAGCCTCCCCAGATTCCAAAGTTCAAATAAAGGACAGGACTGGGGGTATCACCCCAACTTAGGGGGTGCCACAATAGATTCTTGGGGGTCGCGGTGGCGAAGGCTGAAGAGCCAATCCCCCCAAGAATCTAATCTAATCTAACAGCCCCCTGAATGGCTAAGGCTTACCAGGCAGCGATTTGTACTGGGGGTGTGTGGTAAGCACGCCGCGTTTCTCCCTTGCCGTTTAGTTCCGGCCTTCGCTACCTAGGTGCGCTACCAACTTGTAGCTTCCCATTTTTTTTCATGATGCTGGGTCTACAGCGGCTTTGCTCTCACGGGAATCGAACCCCGGATTCTCGCTAGCCACTAGACCAACGCATGAGGACTTTGTCAAATTGTGCCATGCATTTGTATTAGAAATTACTTTATGAAATTATTTTAATAAATGAATTAGAATTACGTAAATAATTAGTACCACGTAGTTCCAAAAATATACAATAAAAAGTTTTAGATGAATAAAGTGTATGAATGAATAATTCACGTAATAGCTCTGAAGAAAATTCTTGTTGTTCGGTAAAAGAAAAAAAGATATGCGTAATTCTCCGAAAGTGAGCCCACCATGTAGTAAATGCGCTTCGTCCACCGCCAAAGAAATGGATCAAGATATTAGTAAATTCAGTTTAAACCAATTGATCACTCATTTTAGCAAACTTTTTGATGACAAGTAAGTGGCGACAAAGTAGCAGGATGTTTAGTTAATAATGGCGAAATAAATAATACAAAAATAGAAAACAATTTGATCCAAGAGAAGATATCGCAACTGCACAAAATGTCAAGGAACAGGATCGCAGATTAGATATCGCTAAAAACAAAATGAAGAAAAATTTAATTTTCAAAGGTCTAACCACAGTTAGATACAATTCTTAAATGTTTTTTTTTTTCTGCCCAGGATTTAAGAATGAAATATATACTAAACATAAAGTGCATTTTTAATTGGAAAACCGGAGTATCGTCAGAAGAGATGTAGGAAACTTGAAGGTGTAACATTTTTTTAGGATCAAGAATAAACAGCATTTTTTAACTGTTTACTAAATGGTTCATTTGAAGACTTAGTTGATAAAATGCGAACGAGTGGAAAGAAAAGAAATAAGTCCGCTGGTTCCCCACAAAAATGACAACCACATAAGTGCCCAAATAGTTCTATTTTGGTTTTATCTTATAACAGATTGGTAAATAAATGTAAAAAAAAAAGATTTTGGGAAGTTAGTTAAGAGTAAAGATGTTTTTTGTTAATAAACAAAAGTAACGTTTGACCATTGATAATAAACAAGCAAAACGTTGATGGGCTGGGGCCAAAGAAAAAATTGTTTAACATTTAAAGTTGATTCTATCGATGTTTCGGACAACAAAGTTTTTTCCTTTGCCTCCAGCACAAACTTTCTGTTTGTTATATTTTTTGTTATTTTAGAAACTTTTATAGCTTAAGGTAATTTCTTTTTTTATAAAAATTAATTCTGAAATCTGGAATTTTAACCAGGATTCTATTGTAAATTAGTATTATATACGAGATAAGCATCACACATTGTACTGATGTGGTAAGCTTGACGCTATGTTTCCCAGAACCCCCAAAAATCAATTTACCCGGGAAAATGTAACAAAAGTGATAGTTATGTAAATATAGTTAATATATAAGATTTAAAGAAAATCGGTGTGAGCGTTTTAATAAAAACTGCGAAAAAATGAAAAAAAAAATTAGTAATGTCGCATTTCCGGTTTATGGATTTTGCTCGAAACTTTCGCGTTAGGTGCGGTGGTCTACCTAAACGGATATCAAGTTTGAGCATCCTGCAATTTTTTGTTTTGTTTTTGAAATACGTTGTTACAGGGTGTAACAGCAACCTCTGGCAATATTTCGGGATATGGTTTTTCACTTTATTTGGAACAAAAAATTTCTAATAAACCATGGTCCGATTCGTTCGCCTTCAAAAGTTATTCTTCATTTTGTAAAATTTTCAATTTTCCTACTTTTTCTCATAAAATTGATTATATCTCAAAAAGTTTTTCACATAAATCATATTCAATTACACCTTTGGAAAGAGCATTAAATTTCCTATAAGAAACAGAAATTTTATTTTAATTGAATTAATTATAAGATTTTTCAGAGACTTGAAACTCAACTCTACAGCGCTTCGACTTTTAAAAACAATTTTTCAATAGTATTTTTTTATAAGTTTTTTAAAGCTAGCGTACGGTCCGGTTACAGAAAAAATATCTACATTTCACCAGCTTTCCAACGGTAATAAATATCGTGGAGTTTCTTTCTTGTTTTCTTAAAGTAAATGTGAAATAAATGTAAAAAACAGCTACTTGCAAATTGAGAACTGTTACAAAAATATCCTAAGATTAATTAATAATACTGGTATGAACTTTGGAACTGTAATCTCACGATAGAAATCCGTCTAATTTTAATAAACAGAAATATTTAGTTGTGATTTACCTGTCATACATTCAAAATGCCACAATTTTCTGACACAGAATACCGTGATATGGTTTTTATTTATGGGTTTTGTAACGGCAGCGCGTCGGAAGCTGCAGTTGAGTATGCTCGCCGTTGGCCTAACAGGCGCGGACCCAACCGGCAAACCATACAAGCAGCATATCAAAGACTAGGGGAACCGGTTCTGTGCGAATAAACTACCGAGGAAACTTTGATCGTCCTAACGAAAATTCAAGTCGACGCATCTTAAATATGTTTGACGACGATTCTACCCTTAGCACACGCAGAGTGGCATTATCGCTAGGTGTGTCACATCAGACGGTGCACAGGTATCTTCGACGCGATGGTAGATATCCGTATCACGTGCAGCAAGTACAGCATTTGCTAGAACGTGATTACGCCTGTAGTACTCAATTCTGTACTTGGCTGCTACAACTAACAGCCCAGAATCGTCGTTTCCCCCAAAACATTTTGTGGACCGATGAGGCGACGTTTACTAGAGATGGTTCGTTAAACACCCGCAACATGCGCTATTGGAGAGTGACGAGAATCCCCGTGCAACCAGATCAACCAGCTTCCAGTGCCAATTTAAGGTTAATGTTAGGATGGGAATCATAGGTCGACACGTTCTTCCGCCGATTATCATTGATAATCGGTTTAATGCGATATCTTTTCATGACATGCTGGTTAACGATCTGCCGGCTGCATTAGAAGACATTCCATTAGCAACAAGGCTTGGAACCTGGTTTCAAATGGACGGTTGTCCTGCGCATAATTCAAGAGTTATAAGAGACTGGATGAATGAACATTATGCAGGAAGGTGGATAGGTCGTTTTGGTCCAGTCAGGTGGCCACCAAGAAGTCGGATTTGACTCCGTTAGATTTTTATTTATGGGGCAACATGAAATCCAAAGTATACGCAAGGCAAGTGGATACTCGGGAAGAGCTGGAACACCGGATATATGAAGCTGCGGAAGAAATTAAAAACAACCCCGATGAAGTGCTAAGTGCTGTTTCGTCAATGTCACGAAGAAGTAGACTACGCAAGGAGGTAAACATTTTGAACATTTTCTTTGAATTAAATTAAACTTTTCTTTTTTGTAAAAAGTTATTATTTAAGTTTTTTGTGTGTTTTTAAATTTTTAACCTTTCTACAAATGGAAAAGATATTTTCGTTAATTAAATCATATTTTTTGTATTTGCTTTTATCATTCCCAACTTCATCATTTTAACAATTAATAAATTTTGATTTATGAGATTTATTTATTTATTTTTAAGATTTGATTTATGAGAAAAAAAACAGAGGCAATATTAGCTAATCTTAGGAATTTTTGTAACAGTTCTCAATTGCAAGTTGCTGTTTTTTAAATTTATTTCGCATTTTCTTTAAGAAAACAAGAAAGAAACCCCACGATATTTATTACCGTTGGAAAGCTGGTGAAATGTAGATATTTTTTCTGTAACCGGACCGTACGCTAGCTTAAAAAAACTTATAAAAAAATACTATTGAAAAGTTGTTTTTAAAAGTCGAAGCGCCGTAGAGTTGAGTTTAAAGTCTCTGAAAAATCTTATAATTAATTCAATAAAATAAAATTTCTGTTTCTTATAGGAAATTTAATGCTCTTTCCAAAGGTGTAATTGAATATGATTATGTGAAAAACTTTTTGAGATATAATCAATTTTATGAGAAAAAGTAGGAAAATTGAAAATTTTACAAAATGAAGAATAACTTTTGAAGGCGAACGAATCGGACCATGGTTTATTAGAAATTTTTTGTTCCAAATAAAGTGAAAAACCATATCCCGAAATATTGCCAGAGGTTGCTGTTACACCCTGTATACATATTTCATTCGCAATAACTATTTTTCGTACTCAGGAAACTCAAAACATGTATTTCCAGTGAAAACTCAATTTTGAAAATTTGACACGATCGCGTTACTTCCTCTTATTATTAGTAAGAGAAAGTAAATATGAATGTTACTGTAGTCGCAAATGATTTCCTCACTGTGAACTCAAATTTGTAAGTATGAATTCACTCCAATTATGGAGAAACTATTTATATTGTTTTTATCAAACATTTCTTGCTCCACAGCAAACGTGTTCTCTAGTGAAACTGATGAACTCCATTTTAACTAAAACTTCATCAATACAATTAATTCCAATATGTTTAGTGATGGAAATGTAACAGATTGTAAATAGGAAAATAATTATTTCTATACAAAACTTCAAAACTTAACATTTAATAAATACTAACAGCGTTGTCCGGATGGAAGATATATGAAGCGGGTGAGTTATCCACAATGACAACTTGTTGTAAATCCCGTCCCAGTCTGTTCAGATCCTTAACATAGTTGCCACGGTGGAAAACACATGACTCCCTGAACAGGCGACACCTGAATACACCCCACCTGTCCAGCAGGTCCGCTACAGGATCCGCATACTAAAAATATATGGTAATAACAATTACACGAATACCCAGAATTATTGTTTAGAGACAATGAAATTAAATAAAAAATAAGATCCACATTTTATTTGAAACCATTAAAATTTACAGCTTTTCTAGCTAAACGATGGTAGTAGATCACTAATTTTTAAGTATAAACATGTTCTTTCCTCTAAGATAGAATAAATTTCAATTTATATAAATCTGTTAGGGTCAAATACTTTCAAAAATTACCTTGGCAAGACTTGCGGTAAATAAAATACATTCGTACAGTTCCCCCATTCGCTGGAGAAACTCATCAACGTAAGGCCTCTTCAAAACATAAACTTGATGTACAGTTCCATCTATTTCAACTGGTACCACAAAATCTGCATTGTTGATTGGCTAAAAGTAATACGAAATATTAGTACAATATTTTTTTTAGATTTATAAATGTAGAGTACGAAAAACTATTTCTATCGTAACGGACATTTTTAGAACTAATTGGTAATGCTTTGAGACTCAAAAATTTCTAAGAGTGGGGTTGAAGCTTAATAAAATGTCAACTAAGTCCAGTTTTGCGTTTCATGCAAACTTTAGAATCCAGCATGTGTATGGATATTAATGTTTTTAACCAGGGAAAAAAATTTTGCGTATGGATGGCAAATATTCAAAATAATAATAAAATAGTAATAAGTTGCGGAGAATTCCACTATAAAGTAACTAAATTTACCCCAATTTTCAAAAAGGCACTGATACAAATAGGTATCATAGACTGGGGTAGATGGCATCTTTAATAATTCAGAATCATGTTGAGATACGTTAAATTTGAATAAGAAGTGATAACCATTTTTAAAAACAAAAATATTCTCTAACCTAAGGATTGAAAAACTGACCCTCAAGTTTCAAAATACAAACATTAACTTTTGCGGTGAATTCCGCAATGAAGTAACTACATTAATTACCAAATTTCTCGGAGGCCTTGATACCGAAGGTATCGCAGACTAGGTAAGCAATAAACGTACGTACTTTTTTTTATACGATAAAATCAAAAAGTTCTTGTATTCCCATATAAAATTTTAATAATTAATAATTTTATAATTAGGTTTCGGAGAAAAGATTTTGGTGAGAATCCGATTACAGATTATAGGCATCTTTATATAATAATTTATGGTCCAATTTTGGTTAGAGTGGACTGCTGGGCCCGGCTGTAGTGCGGTATATTCGCAGTACTGACATTAATTTATAAACCTTATTGGATGAGTAAAATGCAATATTTTGCTAAAACCTTCAGCCACGACTGTTTATTGTATAACTGGACATAGAGCCCGCCTGAAAAAATATTTTATTTTACTTACTACGGTACCATGCTTAATCTTTTTATGCATTGACATTCATTAGGTACACCGTATAACTGGGAAAGCAAGCACTTTGAGGAATGCATACAAAAGCAAAATCGTGCATTCTATCTTAACTATTTACTTTATAACATACTTTTGGCCTTTAAAGAAGAGTGGAGTAGGAACTAACATAATAGGGGATTTTTTCCTCCCAATGCGAACATTTATCTATTATACATTGCTTTGTTTTTTGTTTTGATTAGTATATATTTTTAATACCTTGAATGAAGAGTGAACAAGAGTTTCATCTAAGTCTATAACCATGCACTTTTTGTGCATATCCTGGTGCCTAACTGGTGGGAGAAGAAACCTTGGTGAGCCAGGGCTTGGCGGTGAATAGCGGCCCTCAGAACCACTCCCCTTTGAACTCTCTCCAGCACCACCACTCCCGCTGCCATCTCCACTACCGAAGCAGCAAAGAAGTGATCTCAAAACCCCACGACGCCCCTTCTTCCTTGAACCTGTAATAAGAGTTATTTATGTTAACAGATAAATTAGGATAAAGTTGTGCAAAAAAAAAAAATATATCGTCGAATGGCAAACAAAAAACATAAAATGAACTTTAAATGGCTTCTTTAATTATGATTAGCAAGCGAGTACAATTGCATTGTACTATAATAATAATGAGAAGCATCCCCCGTTGAACCTATATTGTATTTGCAGTAAAATATAAAACGATTTTTTTTTAGCAACTACTATCGTAATATATGATAACACAGTTGAGGATAAAACAAGGAAAAAGTAGATTGGCAAATTGTGGTCTTTTATATAGATAAAGATATATACAAATTTTTATCTCAATGTTCAACTAACATGATTTGGCTTGAATTTTAAAATATGGTCTATAAATATATTTCTCAACATCACAATATGGTTTTTCATTGGGCTTCTTTTTCTTGGAACTGTATTATAGAAATATGCACCACGATTTATCAATAATGTCTACGAGGATGGTGAACTTACTTATATGAGCCGGTGATATCATTTTTATTAGAGCATAAGTAAAGTAATAAATACATCCATCTCAAATAAATTATAGTTTTTAAAAGTTTCTTAGAGATATCATCATTACTATTAAACTAAGTCAAAATTTTCATGTTTACTATAATATTAATAAATGATTGTCAGAGGAATCTAACCATTCCCTCACAAAATTATATTTGTCATTAAAAGTTGTTTTCACATAAATTGATAATTTTGAGTTTAAGTAATGCAAATAAGAAACTACTCAAATTATGGTATTAAAGCTGTGAATTTAAAAAGTTCTAATGTCGCATTTCAATGCAAACCAAAGGTAGTCAATCCTGTCAGATGTAATTATGTATGTAGCCACTTATTTTGTAACAGCCACACCTCTCAAAAAATCTAATTCACAATTAGATAAAAACAAAGATGGAATTACCATAACACGAAATTTAAAGTAATAAAATTAATGATGGGAACTAGCAAAAGGTTTTTGGAGATATATTTATAAAATTATCGTGCCATAAATGGTAGTAAATCAAAATACAAAACAATCATTTGGCATTATAATAAATACCTGGAGCACATAGTTCACCATCCACTCTTGGCAACTGGACTGCAAATTAAGAAGATTAATGTTAAGTTTCGTATAATTAAAAAAAAAAAAAGGGGGTTCTTGAAATATAGGTTAAGAGTAAATGCTCTTTAATATATCTCAGAAATATGATTGTTTTATTCTGAATGAATTAGATAATACTGAAATTTTTCATTCTAATATTATAGAAATGTTCATTTAAAAACAAACAATTATATACTATATCTTATTCAAGGTTACTGTTCGCATGTTTACATATTCCATACACGCCTACTTTACTTTGGAACTGTTCTTAGCTTTTGGGATAGAAACAGTGATATCTTAAACAATTTTGAAAAACAACATTAGCAAAACGGTTTGTTGCAAGAGATATGTTGTTTTATCAATGCTTAAATTGCACTAATTGAGAGTTTCATGTTCATTAATCAGGTGAAAAAAATTATTGTTTCCAATTTAACTTACCTCTTTCAGTTGAATAATTTCCTATTTGTTCGTCATCGCGTGTAACTTGAGTAATAATGGACGTAGCGTCCATTTAAACATTTGTCGATACCCGTAATTTTAAACTCAATTTTGAAAGATAGAATTATCAAATACGAAAAACTCACTCTTATTAGCAAGATGGCAGCTGTTCTTATTGTTGTGGTAACCTATACCACTGAAGTCAAATTGAGGATTAAAAATAGGTTAGCCCACTTCTAATTTTTTGCTTTACTTGTTTGCAGTAGTTTAAACTTCTGTAATAATGCAATTATTATGAATTTTTTTTAAATAGAATTTTTCTTTTTATTGTCAGATAGAAGATGGATTTCTTAAATAAATAAAACCACCCATGTTTATAATTTCTAATAAAAATATAATCATATTTAAAATTTTTTGTACATTTAATTCATTCATTAATGAAACAATTTTTTCTTACAAGCAAACATTATTTGGCTTACTTTTACAAATTTATTACAATTAATAAAACTCCAAACATAAAATTCCTTTAAAGAAAAAAGAACTTAATATTTTTTTACTATAGGATGAAGCGGGCAAAAATCCTTTTTAGACATAAATTTTTCACATTTAAAGAATAATAACAAAAAGAAAAATAATTATAAAGCACAACTTTTCGAAGTCAGCATCTCTGCTGATAATTTTACTTTTAGTGCATGTTTTGCTGAATCAGATCTTAAAATATTCTTAATAAGGATCAAAATAAATACACTAACATTATAATAGATTATTATTAGGTGTCTTGCCGTACAAAAGCAGTCTATAATTCTTCGTTTACATGTTCTTTATGAAATATAAAAACAAGTTTTGATTAAAAAAAAAAAAGTTTCATATTTTTTTCTGAACTATACATTTTGGCTTAATGAAGTATTAATGATTAAGAAAAAAATATAGAACACAAACAAATTTTTATCACATTTTTGTATATACACTGGGTCAAAATATCTGTGAACACCCTACATGCATTTTATGAATTAATTTTATTATCATCATAGAATCAATATTTTTTTAAAGTAAGTATTGAAATTTTTTTATAGATACAATATAAGCATTCAGTTTTTATTTCATATAAAATACTATGATATTTGTCTGATCATAAATTGTTCATGGAATTATTTTGTCGTCTTTGTTGATAAACACTGCAAAAAAAATTGGTGAACACGTATAAATAAAGTACTCAGAACAAATAATACAATGGTTGTATAATAATGTATTAATAATAATAATAATAATAATAATGGTTGTATGGTATATTCCTTGTTTAATAAAAGACCAAATTACTGTTCAGTTGATAGAAATCTCTTTAGTACAGAATATTTAACTAGAACTAGCAAAAGCTATTCGGGAAATAATTGTGAGTTTACGAAAGAAAAAAAGGATTCGAGAAATTGGAAAAATTGTTCATAAAAATCCTTCCAAAGAGTAACATAATAAAAAGATTTAAAGATGAAATCGGGATGTGCGTCTAGTAGACCCCATAGCGGACGGCCATCAAAACTGAATTCCATTCACATACGGTAAATTCTAATGACTGTTCGAGAAGAACCAACAATAAGAATCAGTCAAAACTTATCACAAGATTACGGGGTAAGTGTAACACCACAGACCTTTTGAAATAAGTTGCGTGAATTTAATTTTAATTATGGCCGAGTCCAAGGAAGAAGCCATTTATTAGTAAATCGTAAGCGCCATTGGATTTTGCAAAAGAACACTAGATGAAACCTCCTGCTTTCTTGGACCCAGTAATATTTTCGGGCGATCGAAATTTAACGTTTCTGGTTCTGATGGTTGGCAAAAAGTGTGGAGAAAAAGGAAGCTATGGAAGTGAAAAATCTAAAGCCCACTGTCAAATTTGGAGGAAGCAGTGTTATGGTCTGGGGTTGCAAGAGTGCTAAAGGTGTGAGTAAGTTGCACCTAATTGAGGCAATATGGATCAATACACATAAATTAATATATTAAAGGAAAATTTAACCGAAAGTGGGAAAAAATTAGGATTGTCTTGCAACAAGATAACGACCCTACTGACAACGACCACATAGCATTAGAAATCAGAAATGGCTATTATATAATGCACTTCGGCGCCTGAAAACTCCTCCCGAATCCACCGACCTAAATCCCATAGAACACCCATGGGATGAAATCAATCGCAGAGTAGGGAAAACGAGGGATACAGAACCGAGAAGATTTTAAAAAAGTTTTTGTGGTTGAATGGGTTAAAATTCCTATAGAATTATTCAAAGTTAGTACGATCAATGAAAGCTCGTTTATTGGAAGTAATATTATATAATATTATGAATATGTAATTAATAATGTGTTAATATATAGTGTTCAGAGACTTGTTGGCGTTTGTTTGTAGTTTTTTGATAAAAAAATTATTTTTGTTCATATTTTGAAAAAATTATAACTTGTGAAATAAAATAAAAGTTTCGTGTTATGAAATTACATATTTGTTTTCCTCTGAAAAAATTGTTTCTATAATGATAATAACCATAACAATAACATGCAATTAGGGTGTTCACAGACTATTTTGGCCCGGTGTAAATCAATTCCAAACACACAGATATATATATATACATTTCTTAAACATTATAAAAAGAATTATTCTTTAGTGGGAACAAAGTATGATTAATGGTGAATAATTGACAATGAATGTTTCTGGCACTCGTTGAAAAAATTCAATACCTTTCTTGGAGAAGAAAAGTAATATTGAAGTTTTTATAGACATATACTGTTTCCTCAAGGAAAAGAAGACAGTTTACTTTTTGTGATAGTAATTTCAATTTAGATCAAATAATGACATTACATTTAAATTACAAAAATTATTCAAGCTGATCATTCTCCGAAAGTATAGTTTGAAGAAAATACGTTTTCTAACGTATTTCGTATTCGTTTTCAAATACGTTTTCTAATTGTATAAATTACTTCAATTATACAATTAATTTAAAATAAAGTCAGATTAGAACTTTAATTAAAGAATGCAAGATATACATATTCAAACTTTAATTCATTTTAGTTAAAAACTAGCTTAAAATTTAATGTTCTGAAACAAATAAATAAAGTGTCATAAATATTCAAATATTTACTTTTGGTGATTTTTTTTTATAAATATATGAAAGTGACCAAAACAAATATATAGTAAAGCAATGGCAAATATAAAAATTTAAGAAAGAAGAAAATATTTTTTATTCATAAGTGTAAGCTATAAACAATTAGAAGTAAATTAATTAAATCATGCAAACATCTTTTTTTGTTTTTGATATTAGCAGATGAGAAGCCTCATGCAAATATAATAAATTTCTAAAGAGATATTCTTTACATATCTTGTTCTGGTGATAAAACAAACAAACAGATTAAATTAAAACTTTTATGTGGCATTCTTTTGTTAATTAAAAAATTATTCTGATTAATTTAACTGCTCTTGTCTCTCGTAAAAGAAACTGGAATAAAATGGCTTGATATATGAACATTTATTTAATGTCCTCATTTATTATTATTAATTTTGTAAAAATAGATACAAAAGGTAAATTATAAAAATGAAGATTCTGATAAAGACAGGTGAATTATTGGTTTGCATTAATTTAAATTAAAAAAAAAAAAATGAAAATGAGAGAATATGTAAGCTTTTAGGAGTTCCCATTATATTTTTTGCCTCATAAAAAAAAGTCATGAAGAATTATAATTGCAGAGGTCATCAGTTATTTCGATTGAAAGGTAATCTAGGGTCTGGGACAAGATGCTCTATATCCTCAACCTCTTTAAAAGTATAAGCGCAAAGTTGAATCAAATCTATGATGAATGATTACAGGGCAATAAGGTGGCCAACAGATAGAATTACTATTAAATTACTATTCGAGAAAGTCACGTGATTGGCTAAAAACAACTATCACCGTATATTTTCTTAAAAGTAAATGAAACGAAGAACAAATATTTGGTTACTAGTGAATAAGTTAAACCTTGGAAAGCAGGTCTACATTGGCTCATGTATCTTTGTTAACGTTGTAAATGTTATCTACCTAGACTATCAAGCTAAAATAGAAAATGACATCTCGGCTGAAATTTCATGATAGATTCTTGCAACAAAAAATGTCCCATGGGGTATAGCGGAAATGAGAACCCTGTTTATTAGGCAGAAAAACAACGTACTCCTTTTTTTTAACGTTCGTGATACAATAAGAAGGAGACATATGGAGGCCGATTTGCCTACAGTGGCAACTTTTTGGAAGTAAAATACTGCAGCGGATTTGGACGATTATGCAAACATCTTACGAGCTGTAAAAGTTACTATTAGCAACCACTATGACATACAGAATCTAAGGAGCGGCTCCTTCGGAAAGAAGATTCGCCTGGACTCGAAAGCAAAAAAAAGATGTTGCTAGGATGGAAAAAATACTGGGAGGAAGGAACCGGAGGGCAGTGCACAAAATCGATTGGAGATCGAAGGGTCCCGTCTCAGATTGTAGCTACAATGGGGAGGGAGAAAATACCGGAATTTGGTATTTAATAAAAAGCTGGGAGGTTTAAAAATTAATATGGATAAAAAAGAGAACCAAGAGGTTGAAGAAGAAATACAATATATGTGACAAGAGAATATGTTCGAAACTTTATGGAATTCTAATATTCGGGTTCTTTATAAATTACGGTGGCTCTAGTGACCTGATGCCGCTAACGTATTTCCTAAAATAAAAAACCTAAACGAAATCCTACGGAGACGCAAGGTTTACAGGAAAAGTAAGCGGACGCACTAAATACCATTATTTAGCTTATTTCACTTTTATCAGAATGGAGTAAGTGATATGTTACCGAATCCTCAATCAGCGCAAGGAGCTGCGCCTCACTCAGCTGAAGGTATAGATTGCTTTCGGCAAGCACGAAACTTTGCGATAAAGAAACGAATTAGACTATAAGAAGTGAAATGAAGACAGAAAAGACAGTGACTGGATAGACAAGAAAGATGAACTCTCTAACTCAGGAATGTCTTAGGTACATACTTTTCCAGAACGAAGGAAGCAATCCTGATTTACTATGTTAAAAACATAAAGAAATAGCAAAACTTGTGTACGAACGATGAAAAATCGCCATAGATTTTGCTTTTATCACCGATAATCACTGACAAGTAAACATATCTTTAAAAGATTTCGATACATAATTATCAATCAGACACGACTACCACATTAAATCTCGATGTATATTATTTCCATATTTCAGCCAATCCAAATAAGAGCTGCTTATTTGTTTTTCGAAAAAAAATCTTCCCAAATTGGACTCGTCCTCCTGGATACCACTGGGAAGTGAAAACAAACATAAGAAGTGTTATCAGCTGCATAAAATCTAATTTTTGATTTAAAAGTAGCGCAATTAGAGATCAGAGAGCTAATATTGTAGCTAACACATTTATTCATTATGTTTGCCTTCTTATTTTATACTATTAAATTTGTTGAGATCAAATAAATTGTGCCCATAAGTACAAAAAAAAATAATAATAATAATAATAATTGAAAATTTTTCAATACAAATACTGCAATTTATAATGGGACATACTTTAAGGTATATACTTTTTTCAATGAGATATCGGTAGAGAAATGCTTACAATAATATTTTATAAATTATTAATAACAGAAAATAAATCAACATTTACAAGCTTACTAAATAGTTTAAAGATAATAAAAATAGCAGCAAAACAAAAATATGTTACACAAATTGAGACAGTAGTTGTGTTAACTAAATGGTATCATTGACATAATATAAAGTAACAAATAAAACTATTATGATAAAATAGGAATATAATAGTATAATTCATATCTCTACTAGGAAAAAACTACATTACGAAAAAATGTATTATTTTAGTACGAACATCACATATCACTTATTTCGTTACAATATTAGTAATACATATCTTATTTTATTATTATAGTTTTTCAAACCCTGACACATCTTTGCAAACGGACTCTACAAATTCATACAAAACAGTGGAACTTTCCTTGCGTTTACATAACATATTAGCAATATGATAACTACACATAGGATGTTAAATAAACAATAAAGCTAGAATAACTAAAAAGCATTATGAGTGTCACTTCATGGTTGGTAAAACTTTAAAATTAAATAACGAAAACATAATATTAAGATTGCTCAAAGCGAGGGAGAGATTTATTTTTAAAAAGCTAGGGAAAAAATCCAGATCAAGCAGAAAACTTGATCATTTATACAGTTACTGAAATAGAAATTGTTTATCTTTTCATAAGTGTACATATATACATATGTGAAAACGAAAAAGCTTTCGTTTATAATTTTATATATTTGGAATATAATATATATTTATATGTATAAAACAAAAACTTTTCTAACTATCTTACATTAGCAAGTTATTTTAATTTTACTTTCTGTTTACCTCATACTAAATTTCTTCTATAACCAAACGATAACGTAAATTAAATTTCATTTATTTTTTCCAACAATAGATCTTCGCATAACTCTTCCACAAAACATTCCGCTTATAAATATCATTCCAATAAAAGTCATTAAAACAACTATAAAATATTTTTTTGATGGTGAATGGTATACTTGGCCATATAGTTCTTGAAAGTTCTCCAACTAAAAATCATATTGAATAAAAATTACTTCAATTTATATTTAAGGCAGCATCAAAAATAGAAAACTTATTTTGTACTTTGTAATAATTACCCTTTTAGGTGGCTTAATTTTATACATTTCTATTCTCTCTTTTAACATTTTTTCACAAGACCACTGTAATTTTCTTTGTGAATCTTTTTCATGTAATACACTAATTATACATTCCAATTCTAAAAATCAATACATAAAAATAAAGAACTAATTAATGAAAAATATAAAATGGCATTTAATTATTTAAAGTAAATAATTATTTAGCACATTTCATGGCCATCCAGAATTAATTGCTCACATATTTTAGAAGGATTTGGATAAAATTTGAAAATAAAGAAAATGAAATTATTTCTGATGAAGCTTTTTCATACATACACAGCAAATTTTTATTTTCTTTTTTCCAGACTCTGTTTGCGTAGAAAATAAATAATGCCCAAAATTCTTTTCATTTTATAGAATTTTATTTTCATTTAAATTTTTTCTACCCTGTTCATTATTTGATTAGGTTTATTATCTGGGATTTTATGCGTTGTAGAATGTTCTTTTTGTTGGTTCTGACCGTTTTCGGATTCTTATCCATCTCATTTGGAATGTGACAGAATTAACTTAATATACTTGATAACCTTATTATGACGATCCATGGGAATCCAAAACTAAAGAAGAAGCAATAAAAAGCATGCTACGATCCCAGATTTATCTATCCCTTCCAACTATATAATTATATATTCGTATCTTTATTATGTAATGTACTGACTGACAAAGCACTAGAACACTACGTTTTAAAAATGAACGTATACTTTTTTTCCACAAAGTGGTGCTAAATTAAATAAAAATTTTAATAAATAAATCAACTCTTGATAATTGAAAATTATATTTCCAAATTATAACTTTAAATTAAGTATATAATCTCAAATTTTTAAATGGAAATACATTATCATGCAATCATTATCATACATTATCATGGAAGTCTGAAATGGATAGACGAAAAATTCTGCAAACCGGACAAGTTCGGAATGTAAGCTATTAGGTAAGCTATATTTTTCAATTTCTGACGATTTAAATATGTATTCAATTACACAGTATCTTAAAACAAGTCCTAAATTGTCTAAGCAACGTTAATTGTTGCTCAGGGTCCAAATTCTCAAATAACAGTTCAGCTCGTGCGAAGTCAATTTTTAAAGAAAGCCTCGCAGAAAGCCAGTGGCAATAGCTCGTTTGTCCAATGGAAATGCGCCAAAGATATTTTGCAATCCTATGTGAAATAAGTGAAAGGGGACCACATTTTCCGAAACTTAGCAGAAATTTAATTTTGCAGCACATAAATATAATGTTCACAAGCAAAACACTAGGTAAACCATGGTCTTCGAGCTAAACCACGTCTATGTTTTATACCAAACCACTAACGCTGCCTCCGCATTTCGTAGTGTTTTGCATGACGATGCAACGGAAGTCTGAAATGGTTTAGGCTAGTCATACTGCTGGATTCGTTCTTAAACTCTTCTTTTAAAACTAACTTCTTAATCCTAATGACTAATATACTAATAATAAACAAATATCCTCCTATCTTATTTTTTTATTGAGTATAAAGAATCCATCAGAATGTTTAAGAAAAATAATGAAACTCAATTATGAATATTACGAATTACATAACAAATCTAAAGTGTAAATTGCAACTCATTTACAAGATACCTTAATTTTCCTTATAATTCAATTACTTACGCCGGCCAGCTCCTTTTTGTATGTGGGAACAATAGTTGTCAATATCTCGGCTGCAGGCTCTGTATAAAAGAGGATCTGCGTGTATATCGGCTTTGGCTTCATTCAATAATTCAATGATTTCTTGTTTACAAAGAGTATTTGATATTTGACCATTATACAACGCCTCTTTCAGGCATTCTTCAACTTCTCCTTTACCAACGTTATCACTCATATTTTCACATAATTGTTTTATCTGAAAATATTTTAACAATGTTTTTTTTTAATGTTTTGACTTGAAATTATTATGACTAAAGAACATAAACTTCTGTGTTCAATTTGTTCCATTAAAAAAATTCTTAAATTTACTTAGCAATGTTTTCTTCTTTATACAATAATAAAAGGTCTATTCAGTCATGTTTTATGAAAAGAAAATTTGTGTCCAGTAAAAATAAGTGTATAAATTCTGTTTGAGACAAATGGGCAATACCTCAGAAGAACATAAGGCTGTAAGTAGCGGATTGAGTTTGTAGTTCAGAGCTGCTTCACGAAGTACAGTGACAACTTCACGTTCACAGCTGGAGGAAAGTTTCCCAGCCCTAAAATGTACCTGCAAAAATACAACTGTCATACTACCTAAAGAAACAGGGAATTAGTCATAAGTGAAAAATATAGTGACAGTTTACCTTCAGACACTGAATAACCTTTCCTTCCAATTCTTTATCATCATGCTGATTAGCCATAGCTGGAGCACATAAATGTGATATATCACTTCGACATTCACGATGCAAGTTGGGATTAAATCTATAATCGGATGATTGTTCAATCATTCTTGAAACAACTATTGCTCGACAATTATAATCAAAATCTTCAGCATATTTATACTTCTAAAAAAAGGAAACTAAATAAATCTAGTAATAAATAAGTAAATAAAATTTAAAATTTCAGAAACATTTAAATCAAAATGTACCTTCAAACAAGTAAGAGGTTGTTCATTTGTGCTCATGTTTGGACAAAACTTAGCAAGCATTGCTCTGCAGGTATTGATTAATGTATAATCAGTATAACTGTCCGTTAATTCTTGTTTTTCAATAGTAAATATTCTGCGACGACAATTTTCACTAAGAACACGTTTATTACCGGTAAGACATTCTAAGACCTAAAAATACATAAACAAGAAAAATATCAATTTTGTCTCAAAGTTTGAAATATTTTGAAAATATTCAAGTTTTGTACATAGTAAAAGTAAAGTAATCATATATTTTTTCATACAGGCTATCCACCTATCTTTCGAATTTTACACTAACCGTACAATTCATATTTCTCATTTTTTTTTTAAATACAAAAATATTGGTAGTAGAAATATACAAAATTGTCAAATAATTTTCTGTTACTATATTTCTCAAATCTGATAAATTTACTTCATATTGAAAAGACAACCGAAGAATGTAATGAAAAAGCATTTCATCCGTCATTTCTTGAACTATACAATTTTTTCCTGAGGATGCCACAAAATAATTTTTTTTGGAAGAACGTAGCAATTTAGTAGTATATCATATTTAATGAAAATTCGTTGATGCCATGCCATATTCAAGAAAACTACGTGAACTTAAAAAATTTTTTATAAAGTTATATTTCGGTTGATGAATTTCAAACTTTGCCAAATCCGAGTGAAATATAAAGTATGAACTTTCTGCAATGTTGTATTTTTTGAAGTAATCTATTCAGCCCTTACTTATAATTTTAAAACACAAATTAAAATATAAACTTTTTGGTTTTCTAAAGGCTTCGAAATATATATTATACCAAGAAGCATTGGTAGAATTTTAAATTTGAAGAAAATCTGTTACCCGGAAATGCGACCCTACAGAATAGAATTTCGTGTTTTTTGTTTCTCGAAAATGGCTGCAGGGATTTCTTTAAAGCTGGAATGTTAACTGCACAAATATAAACCTAAACTTTGATTGCTAACTGAACAAATGAAAGACCAATCACTTTTATTAGAAACATTTTCCGCGGAGAAAAAACTCGTTAGTACCTTATCGAGGAAAATCGCAGAAAATTGAGAAATCGTTCAAGTAAGTCGCACTTTCGGTCAACCGATTCCTTCAAACTCTGAATTTTGGCAACATATTAAATTCTTATTAATATTATAAAGACGAAAGAATGGTATAATATATTAAAATGGCACTTTATAGGAAAGCCTGACGTCACCTCCCCCCCCCTCGACACAGAACACCTCTTAAATTTAAATTTTCCCAGGAATGTGTTTCAAATAAAAATTGAAGCTCTTTATACGTGTGAAACACCAGCTACGTTGTTGTTGTTGTTGACTGGACCGCACAGCTTCAAGCCACAGAGATATTGTCCGTGATAGCATGCTTCATTGTGATCATCGACCAGTTTGGGGCGTTCAGGGGGTTCTGGGGAACTATATATCATTTAAACTGCTGTCACAAGCTTTGATTGGACCAGGGTTGCTGGCACATAGGCCATGTATATATCTTTAACTCCTACTACCTTTTTTAGTAAGCACAACTCACCTCTTGTAAATATTGCAACTAATGAAAATTTGTTAATTAAATTGTATTAACTGCATTAATAGAAAGTCGTCTGAATAATTCACATCTAATTTTTTAATTTTTTTTTGTTATTAAATACCAAGCATAATCATTGAAATTATGTCAAACAAATTAAGGAATTAAATAAACTACTTTAAATTAAATATATTTTTTTATTATACCTTCGCATTTCCATGAGTTACTTTTGAACAATACTGCCTAATGTCTTCAGCGCAATCTAATTTCAATTTAGGATTGAGATCAATGTTTTCTCTTTGTTGCAAAAGTTGGGCTCGTAATTGCTGATGACATTCCTTGGGTATGTGTTGTTTTTGTTCTAGTAATGTATCATTTCGGATTACTTCGCTCAAACACCGCACAACTTCTGATTTAACTTTAGCTCCAGGACAGAATCTACTAACATGATTTTTACATGCTTTCTGTGAAAAAATAAAATAAATATAAATCAATAGATAAAACTGTCTTCATACAACATGTGAAACAAAAATTTTCATGTATACCTTGAATTTAAAAGTAAAATGGTAATCTTTAAGGCTAATTAACTGCTGATGTTCAACTGAGGCTCTACATTTTAAATGTAATTTCATCAGTGGATCGTTCTTTTTCTCAATTAAACAATCCATCAAATCTTGTCCAATGTTTTTGGTTTGGACATTCTAGAAACATGTATAAAAATTATTTTCAAACAGAAAATAGAATTAAAAAAAAAAGATATAAGTTTCTCTTGGAATTTAAAGCTTTTAAAGCATTTATTACAAACTTATACTGTGAGGATTTAAAAATGCCAAAAATAGCTTCTACTATGAATATTTTGTTTACTTTTCACATTAAAAAAGTTGTTTTCAATCTAAATTCATTAGACCTAAATGAAATGAAGCTAAATAGTGATTAAAATTAAGATGGAAAGTTTCAAGAGAGCTGCAATGTCAATTCTGACGATCTCTGGCAAAAATAAGCAGAACGAAATCTGTTCAAGACAAAATTTTTAAGACACGATTTTAAATAGTTTTTGCCTCAGCAGTAACATGAAGATATCGGAGAGTATAGCTACAATGAATAACAGTTCTGCCTGAAAAACATAGTTTTTAAAATGCTTGTACTATAGTTTTTTCTTTTTTAATGCCTTGAAAAGAGGTAATTTCTTTTTATAATGAATTTCTATGTTTAGAATGAAAGAAATAATTGTTTACATATAGTATAAAATATATTAATTTTACATGAAATGCGTTTGCAAAATGTACCACTTACCATAAACAGACATATTGTTTTCTTTTCTAAAAAATTTAAAAAGCCTATAGTGATATTTATAATTATTGTTTTAATTTTAGTATTGTTATAATTATATTAAACGCACTTTGGCGGTACATATACTAAAATTATATTAAAAATGCATTTATACATACGTTACATAATTCATTTATCACTTCTTTACAGTTCGTAGTTATAATTGGATTCAATTCCATATACTCAGATTGGACTTCAGTAAAATTATATATGGCTACAGAGCAATCAGAAGTGAGCCTAGAAAATAAATTTTGTTTATGAGAAACGTATATTCACATTTCAGTTTAATCATAATAATTCAAGTATTTCAAACCAGTAAAGGATTCAAACATAAAATTCATTCTGGAAAACATATAAAATAATGACTGTAGCATATCCGCGAAAAACTGTCGCTTTTTTCTAAGTTTTGGAGAGAGAGAGAGAGAGAGAGAGAAGTATTATAAACAATATGTATATGTACAAACCCTTCCAAGTTATCCTGTAAGCAAAGTATTTCTTCTCCTTTTCCTGTTTTATCATTGCAATAACGAGCGAGATCCTCTAAACAAAATAACTCAATCATAGGATGTAAATCTACGCTAACTGCTCTCTGCCGCATCACTCTTCTAAGTTCAACTAAGCAGCCTGAATTCAACTATGTAATGAAACAAAATTGTTTTCTCACATAAAGATAACATTTTTTCTATAAAAAGTTAGTTATTGGAAAAAACATTAATATTTAATGCAAAAATTAATGACATTTGTATATTTTACCTTGTCTGTATTTCCATACAGGCATGGAAGTATAAATGTGGGACGAGGAAACTGCTGTCCACCCATAACCATCTGAGATGAGTGTGGCCAAGTTGGTCTAGTCATACATAACTTGCTGGCCTCTTCGTTGCACGCTTTGAATAATAATGGGTCCAGTTTAAAGTCACGAGATTCAAAATAAAGAATCTGCCGTAAAGATTTTTCGCATTCCGATGTCATTATCTCTGTACCAATCTTTTCCATCAGGCAAGACATCATTCTGTCGAAAAAGAAAAGTTATGTCACCTACTTTCAAGAAATAAATATAATCTATAAAGAAATTACAGTTTTGATTCTTACAATAATATTTCTTCCACTTTATCCATATCTCACTGAAAAACACTTGAGTTTCCGGGTTGAGACCGAATCAATGGTTTGCTAAAAGCGACGTTTCGCCAATGTTGCAATGAACTTTTTCAGGGCCGTTACCCCTTGAAACGTGCCACTAAGGCATGCTGAACCTGGTAGAGAAAGGATATGCCTACTTTCTCCGCTAATTTGACTGCCACTGTTTATGGTCTCAACCCGAAAACTCATGTATTTTTCATGAAAATGGCCACGAAAACCTAAAAGATCATATATCACTGTTGTATAAACTGATATGAACCTTGAATTACCACCTATAATGTTACGACATGCTACATTTGCTACACTTTGACAAGACCTCCATATTACAGGATCAGCACGCCAATCTTCTCCTACATCTGTCTCTTTTAATAAATTTTCAAGCTGTAAAAGTTTATTATTATAACTTCAGTAATCAAAAATAAAAATAAAAATACAGTTAAATAGAAAATTTACCTCTTTATAACAAAGGCCGCTAATCCTATTCTGTCTTCTGGCCCTGGCATATTCCATTAAACAATGTATAGTTTTTCCACCAAGTTCCATTTTCTTACAGAAGGTACTAATTTCTCTTTGACAACTATTCGCTAATTCTGGGGAAAGCCTATAGTCTTCAAGAAGCATTTTACGGTGTGCTAACATTTCTTCTCGGCACTTAGCCTGGACTAGGTTTGGTCCTATCTTATTCACATTAATTTAGTCACAAAAAAGGAAAAAAAGAAAACTGAAAAACTGCGCAGGTTCTATCTTATTCATTTATTCAAGTCACATAAAAAAATTTCAGAAAATTAATAATAGTATTTTGGATGATAACTCAATAGAAGTTCTTGAACAATTGTTGAGAACTTTTACATTATTTTGAAAAGATCATTAACAACTGTTCAAAAACATTTGTTTTATAAGAATTTATTTTTGGCTCGGCCAGCCAACAATTTAGTTAGAGAGTCCCTCAAATTTTGACGACTGCAGAATATAACTTACCGTAATGAGTAGCGTTTTCCAAACAAAGTAATATCTGTGCGAGCCGGATGTCTCTATCTTCTGATACTGATTTTCTACAACGGTTATTCTTAATATCTTCTTTGCATGCTCTCACTAGACCTCGACTAACTTGGTAATCTTGTGCAATTAGCTGCTCATGTCTCAATAACTCATTTGCACACTAAAACAAGCAAAATTCTTAGCAAAATTACAAACACAATAATTTTTATTCTTAAACCAAATATTGCAATAAAGTAATACTAACTAACTAGCTAAAAAGATAAAATATCGATACCTGCACGGATTATGTGTAGACTAACAACTTCAAGTTCTTTTTCTAAAAATATTTCAGGCTTATAATCTAGGTGTCCTAGCAACCTCTCCAGCAACCTATCACAGCTTAATAATAGAAGAACACTGATACATTCACACAATACACAGATATACAAAGGTAGCTAAGGTGTGCTACTTCTTGAGTTGTTTCCAGATCATGTAATTTCTTAGAGAAATAGAGGACCACGAGGAGGATAGGACAGAGTGCCTAGTGCGTTCTGTCCGCTTTTAACTCCCCAAGCCAACCCCACCTTCACGCGGTGTGTTCCGGACACCTCCCCTGGGAGGTGGCAAACGGGGATATGGCCAATAGGACCGGAATAAACCCCCACCTCTTTCCCATCCTTAGTATCCTCGTCCATTTATAGGTATCCCCACCCAAACCGAGAAGAGATGCGCGTCGAGGTTGGATGCGTACAGGGTGTATAAACATATGTGCGGTAGCGGTCACCTTGGGACACCAGGCGACACCCCATTGTAATGTAGCCTTTCTGTGGTACGGGGCTCTGCCACAGGCGACCTTTAGTTCCTCCAGTGCTCGTGGAAGACATGAGTGAGGGAAAAGAAAATAAAAAAGTAGGTAAAGGACACAGACTCGCTCAGCTCTCTATCTTCGGCAGGTGGTGTTCCTCGTAATTCGAGGGAAGGGACGCCTGCTACGGTAGTAACAACGGGGACAATCAGTCCGTCCCGATTGAAGGGAATGAGGGGAGGGCGGTAGCTGGAGGGAGTGGTTGTTCAGAGCCCTCAGCTCCGGACCCTCTCGGTGAAGTGTCCCAGAAGTTTACAGGCACCAAGATCACTTCCAAAAGGCCCAGTGGGGCCCAGCGTAGGCAGGAGGCGAGCCGCAGGGCAGCTGCCGGAGGGAGGGAATGGATCGCAAATTGCATATGGAAGAGGATCCAGAGGGGAAAGATCTCTTCAAGGCATTCAGAGAGGGTTGGCGTGGCTGGGACTTAGTCCTCCCGGCGAGGTTAAGGGTATGGTAGCACCATTGGCTGCCCCCCGTCTCTTTGCGGGCACGATCGGAGGTGAGCTTGCCAAGTACCGATCCGGATAAAGCAAACAGAGAGAGAAAGAGGGCAAGAGGCCCTAAAGAGGCACCTTCGTGCTCCTTCAGGGATGCTCTCAGTTCTCAGCGTATGCACAACTCTGCCTCGAGGCGTATCCAAACGACTGCCTGACGGAAAGTCAGGCGGAGCGGATACGAAATGGCCTGCGGAACTGGAGCCGGTATATATGGAGTTAAACCGGAGATACTCATTGAGAGGCCGGTATTCCAGGCTGAAGTTAATGCAATAATGGTCTGTGCTGAGCAGAATTTACGTATGGGCCCTAGGAATAGAGAGATATGGCATCTTTGCAGACAGCCAGGCGGCACTGAAGGCATTTGGCATTCAGAATTACTTCTTCCCTAGTAAGGGAGTGTAGAGACTCCCTGAAGGTGTTATCCCAGCACAACAAAGTGAGGCTGGTATGGGTGCCGGGACACAAGGGGATAAAAGGTAATGAACTAGCCGACCAACTGGCCAGGAATGGAACGAATACTCTCTTCTGTGGGCCGAACCTGTTCTGGGAATAGCCAAAAATACGGCGAGGGCGTCTCTGAGAGAATGGACGCGGAGAGAACATAATCGTCACTGGAGGCTAAGCATTGGGGCAAAACAAGGCCAAATGGTCAAGCCAGAGCTGTGTAGAAGAAGAACCAGAGAGACCTGGGGTTTTAGCAGGTATCAGATTTGTCTAATAACGGGCCTGTTTACAGGGCACGATAGGTTCAAGAAACATCTGCACAAAGTGGGAATGGTTGATTCGGAGCCCTTGTGTAGATTGTGTCAGGAGGAGGAGGCCTCTCACCTGTTGTTTGATTTTGGCATGTTGGACCGGAGGAAATCGTACTTCAAGAAGGACTGGTGAGGAAGGTCCTGGCCTTCATGAAGAAGGGGGGATTCCTCTACTAGACATGAAGGGGTTGGCAAAATAAGCCTCAATGAGCAGGCTGCAGTGTCTGGGTTAGAATCCCCCCCACCGCTGTCTAATCTAATCTATCTAGAGAAATAGAAATAGAACAGGTACTTTAAATTGATAATGTTCTCACCTTGCACCGGTAGAAAGCATATCATTTACTGTCACAGTGCGCTATATCCCCGAAGAATACAAAAAATATTGTAGTGTGAAACACGCCCACGACTTTCTCTTACTGTAATTATTGAAATTTTAAATTTACTAATATTCTTTACACTTCCAAGCTTATTAAACATTTAATTGGGCTTGCATTAATATAAATGTAATTGGTTGAGATTGTGCTTGTTTATATGAATTTAACTTTTATAACAGAGTCTTTTTCCCAACACCTTAGCAAAGTTTATAAGAGTTATTTGAATTCAAGCATAACCCACTGATCCCCAAACTCCTCTAAAATAAATTTTTCCGAAAAAATATTAGAAATAGAAGTGATAGCTTTTAACTGTGCCAATATGCAGTCTAAGTAAAAATAATTTCGAATGTTTTACAAGAATTTCTTAACAACTGAAACCTTGGCAAGCAAGGTCTTGCTTCCGGTTAACGATTTTCTTCAAATTTGGAATTCTAGCAATGTTTAACATAACTTAGTATTGTATAGATGTACAACCATTATTGTACAAAAAGAGCGCTTTAGATAACGTTGCATAACCAAAAAACAATTTTCCTGGCAAAATGCTACAAATTAAAGTGGTATTTATACTTGATAATACGAAGATTAAAGAAAATCGCTTGAGAGAAAACAATTTTTCAGAATACTGCGATAAACTGGTGGAAAACATGCAGAACGTTGCATTTCCGAATTTTGCTCAAAATCTTCCTGCCAGATGTGATGAGGGTGCATAAACCAACCTTGAGTATCCTACGATTTTCCGTTTTTCAGATATTTTGCTTCTGCACATTGGGCTTCTGACCGTTTAATTGGACTTGCATTAAACTTACGTGAAGGTAGTGGAAATTTTGCTTATTTTAAATTGTTAAAGGTTTAAGCATTCGCTAAAACATAATTTTTTTTATTCAAAAACCACAGATAATGCATTTCGGTGAAAACTCAAATTTGAAAATTTGTCATGATCGCAGAAATAAAAGTAAAGAATGACATAAAACACCTACACGACTTTCTCTCACTGCTACTATCAGAATTCTAATTGTTAAATTTTCTCAAACCTAAAATGTCCCGATTTGAAATGGATCTAGACTTAGGTATTATTCACTTTATCAAGACCAGATTTTAAGTTTATTAATATAAATATTAACTAAACGTTTTGAATAATAAAATAAACACCTGTTGAGACATTCTCTGTTCATCTTTATGATGTAGCAAGCACTCATAGACTTGGCCGGATCCCATATTTACATCTTCACAGAACAGATGCCTTTCAGAACCGCACTTAATAAACAGTTGCCTGTCGTATTTGATATTTTCTGCTTGTAATTCTGATAAATGAAGTACCTGCATCTGACAAGCTTTTTTCAATTTGAGTAAGTACTTTTGTAAGCAAGAAAGTGTCACCTGAAACAGAATAATAATAGAAAATGAATCATAAAGTGCTTGATTATTTAAGCAATAAAAAAATAAATATGATTAATGAAATAAAAAACAAAAAAGATATTTAAGCACACATAAAAAATTTAGATCCTTTTATTAAATTTTACCTCAGAATTTCTATCAAATTCACAATTATATTTGGCTACATCATCGTTGCACTCTTCAATAAATAAGTTCATGGCTCTTGCGTCTAAAAATGTAAGAAATCGCAATCTTTCAACAAAAGTTTCACATTCTTTACTTTTGATCTCATTTATATTTTCTATGAAGCATTTAAGCAGGGCGCCTGGCCGGTCTCGATATTTACAGGACAGAGACCTTACTTCTGAATGACAATGTGGCTCCAGCAAATCAAGCATGTTTGGATACTGCAATAAATTTGCTGCAAACTTCCAAACGTTATTCTGACATTTCTGGTCAATATTGTTTCGCTGGTCCTGAAATTAAAAGCGAATTAAAATAAAAAAATATTAAATGTCAATGGCTTATTCTTCGTAACAGTCGACTTTTGCCTGCAGGAACTTGGTTTCACGTTAGATATTAAAAGTAGAGCTGTTCTAACAATAGCAGCTCTTCTTCAGGAATTTTACGCAGTATATTGCGACTAATACAGATGATAACGGTAACTAATTAAGTGTACCATACTTAGTACAAACCCCAATTAAACCATAATACTCCAAGTAAATTCCAAGATTTACGACAGGAGCATTCAATACTTAAATCTTAATAACATTTCCAATACCACTTTCTTGTATTATTATCTGAGAAGATTAAGTGACGGATGTTTCCGGAATATTATGTCTGGATTGCCGTTCACAATAGAATATCAAGGATACTGGCATGAATTTTGTTGACAATGCATCCACTGTCATCAATGAGATGGTATTTTCTCTTTTGGGCATGCTTCTAGGCCAAAGCCATTGATAGAAGTAGATTAGAATAGCTGATTTTGACTGAGATATAAGGGTAATTCAATGGTATAATCAGTTACATTCGATGTTATATTTCGGCAAATAAGTTTAATGTAATCATACGGGAATGAAAGCCTTGATTGGACTAAACTGTGATAAGCACACTTATGTTAATACTCACTGAGAAGTGTACGCATTCCAAAATATCTAAATCACTTTTATGTTCTAAGTGTGGGCAAATTTTATCCAGCCCTTTACATTCTGATGTAAGCTGTGGTTCATTATTTTTATTTAATGTAATGCCATGACATATATACTTGATAAAAAACACTAGATAAAAAATGATATAATAACGAAAGTAACAGCTCATCATTTCTATAAGTATTCATTAGCACTTACACACTTCAGTTTAATATGTAATTAACGATTTTCTTAATGAAAGTAAAAAGACAAGAAGCTATTTCCTCAACATAATAAACGTAATTTATTGCTGATTTCTTTCTTTCCACTTAAAGCTAATATCTAACAAATGTTAAAATCTCAGTATCACATCTCACGCAATCTTACTTCTTAACCCGTTTGCGGCTTAGGCTCGGTCCATGGATGAGCACTCATCGCATCTCACAATAGAGTTTTAATCGATTCAATGTATTCATTCAATAAGAAAAATTTTCGATTTTTCATTCGATAGGAAGTCATATATAAAATAGAAACAGGCTCAAGGATTGCTACTTTTAATTGTGGCATTTGGTATTTAGAAACTGGGAAATGCCATTGCCTATTTTTTTCCTTTTTTCACTAATTAGCTAGCCAGCTATGTTTTTGATTGTCGGCTAAAACAATACATTAATCATCATGTTTAGCATTGTACTTTCCCTGTGTAGTATTTCAATTTATAATTGAAAAAACAATCAATTTTCTTTTTTAGACCTTGTACTTATTAATAATCTTTCAAATTTCATATTGACATTTTGCAGTTTGCTTTGAATAATATAAAAATAATGTTTTTAGTACAACACATCATAATAATTTTTATCGACATGGTAAAGTAAAATAACAAATTACCAAAACGATCAATTGTCAGAAAATTAAATCACTATCCATATTAGTGAATTAAAAATTAGAAATTTAATAAATGCTTATTTTCTTTAGTTTTATGCGCTGCATGTAGTAAATGCGTAAATCCTAAATAAGAGATCTGAGCATTTGCAACAAATGCTTAAACATAATTTTTATACTCAAACGATTCATTAAAATATTTTTTTGGTGGTATTAATTTCATGACAGCTTGCTTAAACAATTTATTTTGGGATTTACTATTATTTTCGATGTTACCAATGTAAAAGAAAATACTCTATATTACTGTTGTCAATAATTAATGTTCCAAGCAAATGACAGCATTACATTTAATTTTATTTTGAATCAAACATTAAATTTAATTTTCAGACTTAATTGTCAAAATAATTAGTTCATAATTTAAATAAACAGTATTTATCTTGTCAGTCTTTTATTTCAGATTGACAATAATACAAATAGAATAAAATGTGGCTGCTATTTATTTGTAATATTAACTTTATGAATCACTATAGTTAAAAAACT
Organism: Triatoma infestans; assembly: GCA_011037195.1. Classification (NCBI taxonomy): domain Eukaryota; kingdom Metazoa; phylum Arthropoda; class Insecta; order Hemiptera; family Reduviidae; genus Triatoma; species Triatoma infestans. The sequence continues at coordinate 230,625 of JAAEAF010000299.1, forward strand.
GCCATTTTTCATTTCATTAACCAGTATTTTAATAGCCTTTTTTATGAATCGATGGACTATTTTTTCATTTTAGGAATCGGTAAGCAGGAGTGCCATGCGCTGTGAAACAGTTGAATGGGCGCAGGTCTGGGCTAGCTTGCTTGCCTTTCACACTTTGTGGTCCATGTATTTTATATGCCTCGAAAATGGTGTTAATAAGGGTGAAATGGAGCAAAATTAAGATATTTTACTTGGTGAACAATGACCGAGGGTTTTGAAGAGTAAGTATATTCTAATAATTCAATCTCACGTGCACAATTATGAAATGGGCGTTTGCTTATCAATTTTGGGGCTAGGTCATGGGTTGGTGTAAAGAAACTAATTCAAAAATGGTTTTGTTCTATTATTCTTTGCATTTTTACTTGGCAGACCCATTGAAGATTCAGTACAGATAAACAAACGCTTCTAATTTCTGTACCCTTGTTGAGTGCTTCTAATTGTTTGTATTAAACAAACATTCACTGTCCATCTGTGGATGTAGATGTTAATTTACCTATTTTTCCAACATTTTTTCGAAGAAGTTCTTTTTATTAATGAAATCTTTAGACATTATTGTTTAATTCATGATTAACATCAACAGTTACTATAAAAATGGATTGGAAAACTAAAAAAAAGTACAGAAACCCTACTGTTATTGTCTATTATTCTATTTTAGTTTCATTGTGGGCCCTATATTTTGAACTGAAAAACTATTCAGTGCTTTTTGAATGATCTAAATTTGTAGGTTATGTTTTTGGACTTGTTTATTATGATGTAAACTATTGTTTTGTTGCTTACCTTCATTTCTCAAGATGTATTTCTAAATTTGTTAATAACATTTCCACATGGTAATGATCTCTGCACCAAATATTAATGTTGTTGGATTAAATTTTTGTATTCATTATTAGTTATTCATAAATAATTACGATTTTTCACCAACTTCTGTTTTCTGACGCTTTTTAACAATACTCAGTATTTTAATGACGAATTTCTGGTATCTAATGTTCTGTTAAGTACACTTCTAATCTTGGGAAAGGAATCCGTTGTAATTGAATATTTCTTTATTTCACTTAGTTTTCAATTCTTATCCGTGTATTTTTTCTTTCCTTGACTGGACATTTAAGAAATTATAATATTGCTTAAATGTAGTCGAATCTGTATAATGGATCTAAATTTATACCTATGCATCTTTAAAACATTCACCCTGTTCGATTTATTGAAAGTATGTAAAGTGATCAATTAATTGTTTCCGACGAGTTATATATTCTTTTTATTTAAAATTCTTTTAATATTTTATGTAAGGTTTCACTATATTTTTTATTAATTAATTCTATGTATGTACCAGCTGTTAATCTATTGGTGTAATTTTCTAATCAGTAAAGTTAGTTTTTGATGAAATCGGAATAAACAAGCTGCAATTCATAATAAATTAGAATTATTTATTTATTATAGATTGTACTATCAGTAAGGGTAACAGAGTTAATAAACAAAACATCCATGAAAGAAGACCCGAACCAGAGCCGAAACGTCAGGATAGTTTTTTTTTTTTTACTGACCAAAGAACTCTTAAAAATATAAACACAGCGTCTTTAGATAGAAAATTTTTTCAGATTTCTGTTTTATTTTAAAAATTTATTCCCATTGCTTTTATTTTGAGCCAGCTTTTGAATACTTATTTAAGGACAATTAACAATAATTTATTTATTTATTTTTTCAGGTCACTTACTTACAATAATACTAAATATCCATTTTTGTAATTTTGCTATGATTTTACATTTGCAGCAATTAACGGTCACATTTGTATTTCACAATTTTAAGTGATTATTTCTAATACGAAAACTGTAGGGCATTTCAGATACATTGCAGAAATTTAAGTTTGTAGAATTGAGTATTTAAGAGTTTACGTGCTTGGTTTTTCTTTTCTCATCACAGACATTACTTTATTTAAAATTATTTTATAATCCTTTCTTTTTTGTAAATCGTATTGTGAAATGGTTGTTTTTTAATTTTGAAAGAGAAAATGCAGTAACCTGCGTCGATAACTGAAATTGAAATTGAAGATTCACCTCATTTAATATAAAATCTTTAAGTTAAAACAAATTATACAGTTGTCACCCATAAGTGACATAACCTACTGCTAAATCCAATAAAAAGTTTTTCTACGAAAACATAAATGATACTTCTACATTTTTTCTTGAAAAGGCACATTGCCATAGAATATTAAATACGGAGCAATAGTATTTTTACAGAATCCCCTTATATGTAGAAGATTTGTTTCTAGAGTAATGGTTCGTTTAGAACTGACATTTATTGCAAGAAACCGGCCATCTACTTTTTATTATAGCTACATAAGTGTCGGTGCACCAATAAAAATATCCTTATATTTAAAACAATAAAGAATTTATATAATTAGCCATTTTATCAATCAACTGAACACCTACTTACCCGATGCTAAAAACCGTAAAGTTACAGCAAGTCTTTCGCGCACACTAGATCTAGGTCTAGCTATTCTGAATTTCCTATCATTCTTGCATACAATTTTACTAGCTAACTTTTCGAAATGAGATGGTTTCATTCTTACAAAATTTGTGAATTGTGTTGGATCCTCCAACGTAAGTTCTGACATCAAGTGATTGTATGCACCTTGTTTTTCACGTCTCAAAATTCACTCTGGAATCCACACAGAACGCTTTTTTTTTTCCCCCTAATAACCCCAGAATAATTAAGCTAGTTGCAATTTTTCTTTTTGATGCCTTCATCGTCAAATGACCGTCTGACTGTAATCTGATTTTTTGCAATGAAAGAAATGTATAGGCCACAAGTAGCAAGTGTAAACTGTTAAGACATTTGTTGCATGACACAAAACTTTGACGATGTCGTGCACATATCCATGCTACAAATATCACGTACTTTCTGTCACAGTGTAAACACTGAACACAAGTTACTGTCCGACACTTACATAAGTGTCTGAATAGAAGTGTCAGATGTAAACGTACCCTTACATATGCACTGAGAGAACCTTATTACTAATTTTTTTATGGAGACTAATATGTACATTCTTCTTATCTAGGATAGCCTATTTTATTAATTTTTAGCTTATTCATTCAAATGATCAATTTTGAAAAATGCTTGCGATTATATTTCTCTATATTGAGAATGGTCTGGTGCTTGATTATATTGAAGAAAAGTAATCTTATGTTTTTGGAGAAAAATTGCGATTCTTATTAAATAATGGATGATGGAGGAAAATATTAAAAGGAAGGAAGACACACACTTTCAACTTGTTTCATTAGAAAAGTTGTGGATATTTTATTATTAGCAGAAATACAGTTTTAAGTAATATCTTAGACAATAGTCTTTTAACTTCCAAGCTTTGAATGCAGTAAAACTATATATTTAATTTTTATTAAACATTGGGACCGGCCCTGGCTTTTTCAATGATACAGGCGCTTGTACGGAGTGCCCAATGAGCCCAGCTGAGGTCTAAGTGTTGAACTCCTTTTGGAGGCCTCTAATATTTAACTAAATTATTAATAATAATTAACTAACATTATAAATAATGTTATACAATTATAAATAATTAAGAAATTAACTAACATTTCTGCACCTGTACATGGCGTCTTCAATGCTCTATTCTTTGTTACAAGATAATCACTTGAGATATTTACATAAGATATATTTACACATTTTATGACATATTTTATCTCTTGCATTCAAGTCGTTGCTTACTTAAATTTATTTATATTATACTTTCACAATGTTAAACTAACTATTCAGTTCTTAAAACTAATTGAGTTACCTTTTAAACCCAGAGGTCAACATAGTCTTAGTTTATTTGTTTACGGAATCAGTTATATTGAAACTGTATGGAATAAATTGCAATACGTTTTTTCTTCTTCTCAGTCTTGACATCATCTACCTTGCGGTGAAGAGGTTTGACAAAAGGAACGCCATCTGTCTCTATCTCGCGACAATTTTTTGGACTCTGCCCATCCTACTCCTCGTCCACTGATTCCTCTTTTGACATTATCCAGCCAACTTATCCTTCTTACTCCTCTGAGTCGCCTGCCCGAAATCCTAGCCTCCATCGCCTTCCTAGGAAATCGATCTTCCTCCATCCTGCTTACATGGACTAACCACTCAACTGCGCTCTCTCAATTATTTGATCGAGCGGTTCGCATTTTAACGTGGTTGTGATCGTAGTGTTTCTGATACGGTCTCCTGGTCTTGCCCTCAACTTTCCGAAAAAACCTCATCTCAATAGTCTGCAGGCGACTACAATCAGATTCCTTTATGGACCATGATTAGCTTCCGTAGGTAAGTACGGGCACGAAAGTGGAGCGGTACATTGCCATTTGTGTGTCCTTAGCCACTTCTCTCTTGCCAAGGAACTTTATATTGATAGCGGAGAACAGCCTTCCGCAGCGGCCACTCTAGTATTAATTTCCTTCTTTAACCTTCCGCTCTCCTAATCGTGCTCCTAGGTACTTGAAAATGGGGACCTGCTCGATTTCTCTGCCATTATTGTTATCCGCATCCTTTTCTCCTTCCTTGAAACCAACGTGCACTTGGTTTTGCCGGTGCTGATGATCATATTACGTTTCAAAAGCTCCTCTGCCCTTACATTCGAGTTTTCTTGAGCCTTTCTTCGCTCTCCGCTACCAACACAAGGTCATCCGCGAATGCGAGTGCGGAAAATGTAATTGGTTGCAGCTTCCAATAACCAAAGAGCATAGGACGAGTTCTGCTCTTGCATTGCTTTATTACATCATCAAGGATGACAAAAAAATAAAGCGGGCTTCCTATGTCCCCGCTTTACCGTACTCTGTAGACTTCTCAGAGATTTAGGGAAAACGTGAAAATATGGTCTTGGGTGCATCTACCAGAACGAAAGCCACACTGTTCCTTTTGTAACTGGTGTTCCAGCTCTTTTCTTAATCTTTTTACTGAGATCCGAGCGTATATTTTACCAGGAACACTCAAAAGGAAAATTCCCCGATGATTGGTGCATTCCCTGGTGTCACCTTTTTTATAATCGGAACAATGATGGACACTTCCCAATCCCTTGGGATTTTCTTATAATGCCACGCCAGTTCTATAACTTTGAAGAGAAAATCTTCTTCTGCATTTCCCATGCACCTTAGCATTTCAGGAGTTATCCCATCATGTCCTGCTGACTTGCCCAGTTTCATCTTTGCCAGAGCATCCCACATTTCCTCTTTTTCGATCGGGTCGTCCTCTCCAACTAGCTCTTCCTTGCTCCTACTTTCATTTTCCTCTTCCTGAACAATATTACCGTCACCACCAGTTATGTCCCTTCCAGATAGTAACTCTTTGAAATATTCTCGCCATCTTTCCAATATCCGATTTGGATCTCTTATTATTTTTCCCTCTTTATCTTTTACAAATTTAATTGGGCCTTTCTTCTCTTTCCTCATGTTTTTCAGGACATTATAGAATAGTTTCTGGTTTAATTTTGCCTTGTCTTGCATAAATTCACCGAATTCCTTCCATGATTTTTTCCTTTTCTTTCAAAACTAATTCTTTCACCTTTTTCCTTTGGAATTTGTAGGCTTCGTAGGCTTTGGAACTTTCCTGGCTCTTTACAAGATACTCCATGTACTCTTCCTTCCTTTTAACTTCTTCCTTCAATATTTCTGTCACCACCTGGTCCTCTTGCCACCTTTGCCACACTTTCCCATTCCACACGATTCCTCTGCTGCTTTAGTAATAACTGTTCATGCTTCCTCTAAGTCGTTAGTGTATTATTTTGGTCCCAAAAGTCCTCGTCTTTGCACTACTTTGATAGCATACTCCTCTGCTGTTCCATTATCTTTCAATTTTGATGAATTCATTCTTTCCATTATATTCTTTTTCTGAATACCTTTTTTAAGATCCTTTTTATGTTGAAGTTTTTAAGTGCAAAACTTAAACTCTAGGATAAGTGCATAACTCCTATGTTCCTCTAGGATATACTTGTAGTCTAGTTACCAGGTGATATGAGAAACGCAGAATAGGAGATAGATAGGTTGACTTAATTCTCACTCCTTCATGGTAAAGAATTTCTCTTGGGATGAGTAAATACAAGGCTGATTAGTTTCCAAATAAGGACAGCTTTTTAGAACTTAGGTTACTTAGATAAGCTTAGTGGGTTGTCAATATATTGATTTGGTTGTAATTAGACTGAGTTACTATAACTTTTTTAGACTTTTTTCAGGCACAGGATTTGATTTGTATTAATATATCTGGACTTTCCTTAGACATTATATACTTAATGGAGCTTCTGACGAAATACTTAGGGGCAATTTAGTGATAGAAGAAAATCTATTCATTTAAGACATGATTGTGAAAAGATCAGGTTCAAAACCCTTAATATAACAGAATGACCATGATTGGGCCAAATTTCTTTTCCCTTTATTCTCTGGTTTGTTCAAGTATTTGTGGATTGGGTTCGGGACTATATTTGTGGTCTAGGTTCGGCTTGTTGAGGCTTATATGGAGCCAGAGCACATTGGGCGGCTTTGGTCCCTTTACTTAGACAAAGAATATTGGATCATTTCAATTTTAATTCAGTTTATAACATTGTTATTTATTATTTATTTATTTATTTAAGGCGTCTCAACATCTGTGGTCATTTGCGCCCGGAGTCTTCTCAGTGCACTGCCGGCCTCCGGACAGTGTTCTCCCGTTACAGACAACACTGTCCATCACCGGACAGTGAGCTGTAGGGGCTCCTAGGAAGAGAAAATCTAAGGGTAGCACGGCTGGATTCGAACCCGTGATCTCCGCGTTACTAGTCCAGCGCGCTACCATCCTTGTCTTGGAGAGCATAATGTCCAATGAGCGATAAGTGAGGGCATTGTTGCTGACACCAATTATAAACATTGTTATTATTTGAAAATATTGGTTTGTTCCCACACTGTAAGACTCACATGAGGGATTTCTTGCATTTTGTTTACTCTCTAAAACGTTTTTCTGCAAATTATATCGGCATTATTTCATAAGTCTTCAGTTGTGCCTGTCATGATATGCTGGTCCAAAAGAAAGCAGGAAGCAATTTCAAGACGGCAACTTCTACAACTCCCTTTTGTAGTAGTTTTGAGAATTTTTTAAAAGATACTTTCAACAAGAAATTTATATTTATATTTTTTAATTTATTTCAGTGGTAACTACCTTGTGCGAGTGCGTGCGCAGGTGATGATGCGCGATGACAGCACGGGAGGGTGGGTACCCATGGGCGGTGGGGGCCTCTCGAACGTGTCTGTCCGCAAGCGCACTCAATCTGATAAACATGAATATCTTATATACGGCAAGAGGATATCTGACCAAACAGTAAGTATGAAAATCTTTCTAATGTAATATTAAACTTTTAAGCAAAATGAGGATGTTAAACCAAGCAAGCAGTCTTACAGCTATAAAGGCACAGGAACTTATCAAATTTTGCTAAGGTAGATTTATAGAATATACAAAAAGCCAAATCCACGAAGATCTCTCACGCCCCCCGCAATGCTTGATATTGTATTGTCTTCTGTAAAATGAAAGAAAGTGCAGCTGGAATTGAGTGTAACGAAGACTGTTAAGAGGGTAATTGCACATACCAACTTTGCAGTCTCTAGGTGGTATGTTTGTTGGGTTGTCAGACATGTTCTGTTAAAATATACGGCTTCAAGATCCCTGAAGATGTGACTTGTCCATTTCTCCTACTCCCCCTACTTATAAATCAACAAGAAGCTACTTAGTTGCCAGTTCAGCATAACGAGCAAGAGGGCTTTTATAACCATAAACTAAATGATCATTTCATGTCCAGAACTGTTCATTCCCTAACCAGTATTTCATACAGATTCTGAGACATTAAGAATGCTGAAAAGAGGAAATCAATATTCAGGTGTCAATCAATAATCAGTCAACATGTGTCTAAATAAGGCTTGACCCTGTTTTTAGCGACTGGTGTGTATTTGTTTGAGAGAGAGGTGAGGAAGAACAAAATATGTCAAACATGAAGAATCATAGGAAGCTCAAAAATGATATTCAGTTTAAGTACCGCATCTGACTCTTAGGATTTGGACAAAATCCATGAACTCGAAATGCGACTTTGCTGAATGTCTTTTTAGTTTTTCGCAACTTTCTTTACTTTGTATACTATCGAAATCCAAATGCCTATCATTTTTATTTGGAGCATTTTTCCGGGACAATTATTTTGTGAGGCGTTTTGGGTGAACAGCAATGTTAAGCTTTTCTCTAAAGTACCACTTCAGTATAGTATCTATATGTATGGTTCTATTATCTATATGGTATAACAATGTAATAAATGTAAAAAATTTAGATTTTTGGGTTGAGACCGCGTCTTGTTTGTTGAAAACCGACGTTTCGCCCATATTTCAATACGCTTCTTTAGAGTAGTGTCGCTTCTGAGGCTGAAACAACCCTGGCGACAATACCCTAAAGAAGCCTATTGTAATAGGGAAAAAACACAACCACTGACGCGGTCTCTACGAAGACCTAAGTGTTTTACATAAAAATGGCTCCGGAAGCCTATAAAATTAGGTACAATAATATTGCTAGAATAACAAATTTGAAAAATATGGTACCTTACTGAATAGGTTTTAGTTTATGGAATTTTCTCTAAAATGGCTACAACGATTTTTTTAAAACTTGGAATGATATTTGCATAGATATAAATATAAATTCAAATTTTTATTTAAATTTTTGCGGAAGAATTGTCTTTTAGCGGTTATGACAAGTTAGTAACGTTAAATTTTTAAATGTTATGTAGTTTTGTTCAAATGATATTGGTGCTCTTCTAGTATAAAATGTAATCACTTCAATTGTAAAGTACATTGGGTGATATATGTACCTCCACCATCTCTGGTTTTTTGTTAGGACTAAGTAAAAAGATAAATTTAAATTTTTTTTGTCCATTTGAGACTTTTTTAGCTGCAGTGAGAGATAGTCGTGTGAGTGTTTTATACCAAATTTTATTCTTGTTGACCGTGATAATTCATTTTGTGTCTAACATCGGAATGTTTATACAAACAGTATCTAGCTGTATACTTGCATCGCTAGCTATTAACAACCCCAAATAAGATTACATATTAACAGTTACACATTGAATTGAGTTTTCCTACTATTTAACAGTACGCCGACATGTGAGCGAAACCCTGAATCCGATGACCTAAGAAAAGGGTATATGGAGAAAATTTCTAATACTTTCCAATTTTTGGGTCTTACATATTGGTCTAGTCTCTAGTGGCTAGCGCGATTCCCTTTGGTGCGGGAATTCAGGGTTCGATTTTTGTGAGGGTAAAGTCAGTGTTGACCCAGCTTCGTGAGAAAAAGTGAGAAGCTATAGTTAGTAGCGCTCCTAGATAGCGAAGGTCAGAACTAAACAACAAGGGACCCTCCCAATAAAAATCCCCGTCTGGCAAACCTTGGTACTTTATGGGCTGTAGCGCCATACATTTTTTCAGTTTGCAGACTCAGTAACTTTTTTAGTCCATTCTTTATTTAATGAACCCATGAGTCCATAAATGATCCCAAAAATTATTTGTTGAGTCTTTTATTCAACTAGTGAATGGCAACATTTCGTTCTCGAAATTCAAATCGTTTGACCTTATTTCAACCATTTGAGAGCCTCATTTCTCTGCAGTTTTTTTGTTTTATGCTGTTACAGGAATTTTTACTCTCCTACATATTTAGCTTCAGTTTGAGAATTTTAATAACAAAGAACTAAAATGATTTTTTTATTCTCTCTTGATTTGTTCTTAGTTAACATGTATTTTTTGTTGTATCGTCCAGCTACTAAAATTTGCACTTCAATATAGGATTTGCATTTTCACGAAACTGACACTCTTTCTGTTGAAATTATTAAGGCAACAGTAATTCGGACCCAGTATGCTATATCATGAATTTATAATTATGTTACATGTATTCACAATAGACCTCAATTTGTGGGTCGCAGTGGAATGAGGCTCCCCCCCCCCATTCTATTCTACATGTAACTTTTCCGTATTTTGGATATCCAGTAAATTTTATAGGATTGAGGTAATAGTAGCATAAACCCTTCACCCATTCTATTAATTTCTAGTTATCATGGCGTTATAAAGAGATGATTGCATATAGGTTTTAGCTGGATCATTGGTTTCTTCTCACATCAGCATTATTTAATGAATAAACAGGATGAAGCGAAGATAACTTCATCCTTAGTTCGATGCCAGCAACCTCCGATCCAAAACTTAATAAATGTCTGCGATCATAATGCCACATTCACAAAAAAATGATCGCTCCACTTTTTATGAAGCGATACTTTACAAAACCCAAATTTGTGAGTGTTTCCCGGAAGTCAAGCATTGCAACCATTTGCGGGGATCCTGCCAAGAAAGTTATTCGGTTAAAAGTATCATAAAATAATGTTTTATTATTTTCAGATTATTCTAAGCTGTGTTATAAAAAAAGACTTTGAGTATAACAAGGTAATGCCCACATTTCATCATTGGAAAACAGGGGACAAAAAGTTTGGATTGACATTTCAAACCGCTGCAGATGCAAGAGCTTTTGATAAAGGTGTAAGAACTGCTGTGGAAGAATTATTAGACGGTAAGCAACTTTTTGTTTTTTAAATTCATAAAATTGATTGCTGACACCTCCGAAGACCTTAGTTTTTCCAAATTTTATTTTTTATTTAGGCTCTTATACCTAGATTAGGAATGTGTATAACTGCCTTAAATACTTTTCTTTTCCTCTTTTTATATAGAGAAATGAAAGAGTTTAAATTCCGTGTAACGTTTTTCATAATAATTACAAAATTTTAACATAATACCAAAACTTTATAATCTTTCAAAATAAAAAAAATAGATTTTATTAAAAAGAAGTAATTAGAAGAAGGATAATCTATGTGAAAGTCATTTCTTTGATTTGGTTTAGATTTTTTTGGCAGGAAAAAAGTCTATTTTTATTTGCTAATTTTGATATGTATTTAACACTCATGTTAAAGAAAGATTGCCAGTTGCTGTTGTGACAAATTACGATTTCAGCAGCCTATCTATAACAAAAAATATTTGCATCAAAATTGCAATAATCAAAATTAAATTTCGAATTGGCATCAAATTTAATATTCTATATTAAATAAAATATAAAAGAAATAGTAGCAAGTTAAATTTAAACAAATTAGGTAGAGACGTGAACAGCCCTTTTAATAGAAAATGTATGCATCATTGAAGATGTTATTCCAAAAAGGATGCACATTAAAATGGAATACTTTGTTAAAATTAAAATTATAAATAGAAGAAAGTCATTATGGACCATTTTTTTTATTAGAAACTAGGAATCACTGGACGAATTGCTTTTTCTTTCAAATTTTAACCATACTGCACAATTATAGTTTTTGTCTTGGTTTTTTGTTTTGTTTTTATCTTATTATTTAGACAGATGGATAGATAGATCTTTATTCTTTAAAGATATACTTCATGTTTGAATTTACTTTTTAGCCAGCATGTGTATGATGACAGTCTTTGTCAGAGTTCATTTCCATTTTTATATTGATTTCTATGAGAAATTTTCTTGTGATATTGAAATTTATAATATTATGTAAAGTAAATATAGAATATTTAATTTGCATTATATTTGCAAGTAAATAGACTTTTTGATCACTTGAATAATTGCGTAATTTTTTACGGTAAACAATGTTTAAGTATAATTAATACTTTTCCTTATCTCTTGGCGCTGTGAGAGGTGGGTAACCGCTGGAGCAGTTCCGGATTCGAATCCCCGGCTTGATCTAAGATTTATAAATTGTAGACATGTTTAATATGATATCAATGGAAAGTTGGATTTAAAGCCAGTTAAAAAAGTAGTACTGATTTTATTTTACTCATTATTTTCATTTCTTAGTTACATACATAATTACTGTCGTTGACAGAAGTTTAAAATTTTGAGATCTTTGACAAACCAATACAGGGACTTCCCAGGAGTATCCTAGTTTACATTACTTATACTTCCAACATTCATCTGAAGAAGACCTTCAGAGGTAGTTAGTGTGTTTATAACTACGTATTTACAGGCAAACTCTAGCTCACTTTCTTATTCATACTTACACATTATAGATCTCACAATTGACTATATTTTATTTATTAGGCAGTCGTATTTGGCTAGGTAACCCTTTCTATCTTCATCTGGCAAAATAGAGTTATTGTTCGAAATATTATTCAGTTATATAAATTTTCTTAACAGTCGGTTTTAAGCAAATATTTTAAACCTTTTATTGTATAGTTTTATTCTCTATGAATTAAGTATTATTACAAACAACACAAATGTTACAATTTATGAAAGTTAGTCCACGAGCAGTGGAGGGTTTTCTCATCATCTCAATCACCGACATAATTACTTGAGCGTTAATGCAACTGTTCATTTTTAATTAATTATAGTGATTACAAAATGATTAGTAGATGATTCAAAGTAAAATAAAAATTTGTATTATTGGATCAAAGTTTTCAAATTCATTATTTTTATTTACGAATCGTAATATGGGCCAGCTCACCAAGATCATTACACACAGAGATTAGAGGTAAAATATGTTATTCATAAATCTTGGTAGGATCGCGGTTTCAGACTTTTAGATTGAGTAGGTTCGTCTATGTGGTAGTGGAACGTTGAGGATAGCGTGTGAAGTGTGAGGAAGAAGATGTGTGTTAATTTAGTCATGTGAGTGTGAATATCTGTAATGTCTAGTTCTTCGTGAATTTCTGTGTTTCTGGTGAATCAAGGGGACCTTAAAGCAATTCGGAGTACTTTATTTTGAAATGTCTGAAGTCGTTTCGTTATTGTGTTGCTGGCTGTTATCCTGAGGGCAAGCGAGAGGTCTGAGTAGCGTCTTATAAAGAAGTACTTTACAGGAGTGTTTGAGTAGTGTGTTTCTGTTTATAAGTGAATATAACTGTTTCAGTCGGTTGTTTGCTTGTTGTTAATGTGGAGTCTCCAGGTGAGTCTTGTGCCAAGGATTACACCAAGATGGCGCACTCCTTCCAGGGAATTTCCTGATTGTTAATTTTAGTCGCCGACGGTCTTCATTGTGAAATCTCCGAAGAGAAAAAATTTTTGCTTATGCTTTAGTGGCGTTGAGACGTAGCTTCCATTTTCGGAACCATTTTGTTATGATGTCTATAGTTGTTTGTAAGTCAATAATGCTTTGGTCAATGTTGTCTTTAGTTGAGGTTGTCATTGTGTCATCTGCGTATGTAGCTAAAGTGGTTGAAGTTGGTTCAGGTATGTCCGAACAGTAAAAGTTAAAAGAGTATAGGGCTGATGATTGCTCCTTGCGGTAATCCCGCGAGAATTTAAATTCATTATTTAAAGAATTATTATAGCTAACTAAAATAAAAATAACAAAAAATGGAAAATTTATAAACTTCTTCATTGAATGAAACGTGCTTGGAACAAATTCCATTTCCATGAGATTATATTTTACATTCATTGTTCGTCTGATTTTGTATCATAATTTCATCGATAAATTTTGTTCTTATTTGGAATTTAGTTCTTCAAATTTTTATTCTTTTGGAATGCATTTTGAAACTTTTAGATTCATTTTTAACTATACAAATACCCAACAATACTAGATCTAGCTGTAACTAAATTTAGATTTGTCCATATAGAGAATAATAATTTTTTCAACGGCTAAATATCCTCCGTTTTGCTCCGTAGGCAAGTTAAGAATATTAACTGGCCTATCATCCATCCAAAAGATAGTTGTAAAATCATTTTGCATTGACTTTTTCACTTTAAAAAAGAAGTACGATTTTAGATAACTTTAATCCTCTGACTAGTGAGATGCTCAGTCATTTCATTGTCATTTAAATATGAAACTGTAGCGGTAAATAAAAAATTTCTTTTAGTTATTTTAAATTCATCTGGGATTTTAAGAAGTCACTTGGATTACAGTAAAAATCCGAAAATTTGTGTCATAGGTTCATCAACAAACACCATATTTATATATACATATGTTACTCATTGAAGTGATAAATTATACATCGCGTGATAGATGAACCGCCAGTAATTTCCAAGAGCTAACAGAAGAAATTGAATGGAACAATGGTCTAAATAAAACAAACTCAAAGAATATGTATTGAAAAATTAAGACAAAAATTCAGGACAGAATAGTAACGTTCATGCATATGATTTGTTTTTATAGAAATCATTTGTTACATCCACAAAATTTTAAATTTCGATGGCATATATAGGAATATCTTTATACTTAAATAAAAAATCTCTTTAGGTCATTTCAACATTTTAACATTCATGTGTGTACCTTAAAAATGCCACTCCTGGGTTATTGTGTGCCCCGAGAACCATTGAAGCATGAACTCATTGAAATTCACTGAAGCGGCGAATTAGGCATCGTGCAGTGCCCAAGCCGCCAACATTTTCCAAGATTTAATGGAAGATGTTACTGAAGATTATATATTTAAGTCATTTTAACATTCATATAGTTATTTTAAAACTTTCGTATTAAATTACAATTTTTTGTTTGGACGAAATTTGTTAAATTTTAAATCGTATTTGTTGGGTTAATTACATATATTACTTTCTGACATCTAAGTAAGCATTTGGTCATAATTTTAACATTATTTTGTCACGCACATATTTGTTGCCATTTAGTGACATGTTACAATAAACTTTCAATGACGAACACACAGTTTAATATCCTATAATAAATACTTTGCTTTCATCTAAGTAACATTGTCAATTTTCATTAGAGCTGCTCTATAAAAATGACAACGAATATAAGCAAATGATAAAGTGGGTTGGCATGATTATAAGTGTTTCTAAAGACAAAACGATTTATATGATAATAGAAGATACTTATCTATTATTTATTGAGGAAGCATTATTTCCCTGTTTCTCATTGTAAAAAGTTACCTCACACCGTTGGACAAAATTGGATAACTATTTTCCTTCTAAACGTAACATTTTTGTGTTTTATATTTCTGACAATCTAAACCCAGGTTGTATGTGATTGGGTGGATAATGAAATTTGTGGTTCTCTCAGATAATTTATTGATGACAGCATTATATTGGTACCTATAAATAGTTTTAAATATGATTTTAATGTTTTTAATAAAAATGCGAACACTTTATAGAACTGGAATAGAAAATTAACATTTTTTCTTCATTTTAAAGCAAATTATGTGACTTATTTTCAGAACATAATTAATTCTATTAATATACATATTTCAGATATGGCTGAATCAAACTAATCAGAATTTAAGATAAGCACATGATTTGTTATGCATTTTTTGGATTATTAGTTTTTCATTTTTTTAACATTTTATTAAGAAATAAATAATTTCTTGCTTCCCTTGGATTAATGGCTATCTAACCGGTGAGTGGTAAATATAAAGTAACAATTTTTTTTTGTATTTATATATATATTTATATTTTTTAAATGCAAATTTTCGTTTTCGAAATAATGTTAAAATTTATTATAATATTTTTATCCAAACAAATGTTATGAGTTTAAGTAGTATTCGTGAATTCAATCTTAAATGAATGCATTTATGAATAATATATCAATAATTTATGAGAACTATAGTTAGAATAAATAATACAATATTTAGGATATGTCCAAAAAACTTCAAGGATTGTTTTTTTCTTCAGAGAATATTTTTGAATCTAAAGACAGAGGCGTCAGAACCTTTTTGAGATGAAAAACGCAGAAAATTACTAGGGCGCATATATTAATTTGAATAATAAAAGTTTGAATTGATTATTAACAACAGTAAATAATATATTATGATTTGTTATTTTATCACCTTCGGGTGCCAATATCGCACGGTCTTTTAAGAAGGTGGCCTTTAGAGTGAATAATGTCAGCGGCGTCTGTCCCTACTCTAGTGCTGTTAACTCATTGTAACTTCAAATACGGTCATATGTTTGGCGACTTGGTAGCAAGAAACAGAATCAAAGGTATTTGAAGTGATAACTGCCCATTCAAGAACCATAATGGTTTCAAAAACCCATTGTTTGCATCATATTATTTGAGGTTAATATTGCTGTAATATATATTTATTCTCTTAAATGTTGTTGTTTCTAGCAGTATCTTGATGGCTAGTTAATAATTGCTGATTTATATCTGATTATTTTGATCTCAATGATATAATAGGTTGATATTCTATATTAAAAATAATAAATAAATTTGTTACGTTTTATAATATAGTAATTTTTAAATAATCATCGTTGAATTTATTGTGCTCATGAAATTTATTCATAGATCTGTGATGCTTTTCTTTATGTCAGTAATGTTATATACCTGGAAGAATAATTATACATAACGAATTGCGAATTGGTAAATATAGGTTTTGGTTTTGACATTAAATATTCAATTATCAGCAGCTAGGCCAAAGTTTGATGTGTTCCATTAAAGATCCAAGAAATGCAAAATTATTTTAATGGTCTGGTCTTGTTGATTTGATTAACCAGATTCAAGTAGAAGATAAGTTAAAATCAAAACATTTTTATTGTTTTGAATATTTGATTTTTGTAGAGTAATTTCAAATGAAGCATGTTTCCATTTGTGTAGTCCAGTATAGTTCCTTAACTTAGTAAGTTCCTTCCTTCTGCTTAAGCAAGTAAAGCAAAAATAACTACTTCTGTATTAAATAAGACAGTTAATTCTCTCCTGAAAATTAACTATAATTCTAAAGTTCATTGTTTTACTTGTCATTTGAAGTTACAAGTTGGGTCTGTCATTCGTTATTCGAATTGTGTCAGATTCAGCTCTCATAGGGGTTTAATTAATTAGAAAATACTTGGGCTCAAAAGTTGTATGACTAGAGAGTTTAGTATTCTTAATTTAATTGATAAAGATAATCAGTAGTTACGAAGTAAATAGGTTAATAAATGCAATTCTTTGTTGCGAATGATGAATTTATAAAAACCTCAGTGAGGAAAAATTTCAATGATTTTTAGATATATAAATAATTATTTTAAGATATCTAAAGTTAAATCAAATTTTTATTTTTAAAATATAATGCCGATGAGAGTTTTAATAAAAAAAAATCAGCAGTGGACTTTCAACTAATCTATTTGTTAAGCAATAACTATTTTTTAATCTTCGTAACTGTTTCATTTATATTTTTTTGGGTCTTGGAGGTGCGTTCACACAAGCTAGTTTTTCAGAAATATAAAGAAATCGAACAATTTGTTTCATGCTGTTAAAAATATCTTTCAATTTGTATTTGCAATCTAATATTTTTGTTAGACAACCAAATGTTTATCTCTAAATTATTAAATTTAAATGAGTTTTGCAATTTTATTTGTTTTTAAGTAGAAGTTGAATTTATATTTGCTTGCCGATGTTGTTAGTGTGAACTTTCGATTCCTTAAGGGAATGACGGAACACATTTATATATGCCGTTAGTATTTACTTCGATTATTTATATTTCATTAAAATAATATATATTTGCCGCACTATATAATAAATAAACATTAATAGATAATAGTAAAACCATGAATTATTTTTTTCTTGAAGATATCTTGGGTCTAAATTTAAAAAAAAGAAAGTATTTACAGTTGAAAATGTTTTTTTTAGTTCCGATCATGAACAACAATTACTATGTAACATGAGACATCATATCTTCATGTATCTTTGGCCAAATGTAATTTGTTGTTTTGAGAATGTTCCAAGATTTATGTACTTATAATAATATATAATATATGTTTAAAGAAGGGTTGAACTATTCGTAAAACCTAAGTTAGTAAGAGTGTTTAAATCTTTTGAGGATATTTATTGTCCTTTTGCTTTCAGAGCTTGAATAATCTATTCTTGGTGTGACTGAAGAGACACTCCTTTTTGAGAGCACCAGCTCTTTCTGTCATTGTTTCTCTTCATCTGATAAGTATAAACCAGCTGGAATGTTTATTGAATTTAAGTTTTCTGTGTGCACGTCGTTTGGACAATTTTAATATTAATAAGAGTTATTGCAAAAATTCTCATTTTTTATTTTGTTTTTGCTAACATTATTATTTTGAGCTGAGATTCCCTTGTAGGTGAAAATAATAGATAGGTAGATGAAAAAATACTGAATTCATAATTTTTTAGATTGCAGGCTTCCTGGATTGTAACATTTTTATATTAATATGGCGAATGAATAATTTAGGATTTAATAAGTTAAGATTTAAATCTAAGTTTAGGTGCTGACAGTATTATTGGAATGGGTCTCCTTAGGCCAAAACTTATCGTTTTAGAAATAAAAATGGAGGAAAATAGTTACCAATTTGTCCTTTATATTATTTTTTGGAAGCATTAGCGCCTGCTGTTATAATAACCAAATACCAGAATATGAATATTGAGTTAAATGATACGTGAATTATTCAAGAAAGGCGTGCAGTTCCTATAAGATAAAAAATTATTTGTTTTGAATATTAGCTTCGAAAAAATGAAGAGTATCAACCTCAAGTCAGATTTTCGAAACTGGTTTTGATCAGAAATATTTGTAGTATGTAACTTATTTCGTGTCGGAAGATTCTCTTCTCATCTCTTCTCTGAATTTTTTTGTATGAGGTTCCAAATTTTTGTCGAAAACTGTTTAAATTCTTTTAATTAATTATTTGTTATGCATATGTATTTCGCTAAATTTGTTTATATTATTTCAAGAAATTTTGTTTTAGATCTGTTTTGGGGAGCTTAAGTTACTCTCTCTTCTAAAGCCTTTTCAGTAATTTATATAATTCTACCACCAGTAGCACTAAGGAATCTAATCTAATTGTAAAACTGAGGAATATGTAGAAAATAGTTAAAGGAAAGTTTTCATTCCAGATTTTTGTTTTCTCATGGAATTTATCATAAAAAATTGGTTTAGAAACTTGCCTCAACCTGTATTGATACAATTCACTAAATACTGATCTGTTTAAAAGAGATTCTTCATTCCATTAAAGATCCCCAAAATAAAGAGCCTTCGTAGATAGTTTTTATACTGTAGTGTTAATGAAAACAGTAAAAACTGGGTTTTGATGTTTTTGACATTTGGCAAATCTTTCTTTTTATGCATGTAAAGTGGTGCTTGCATTTCAACTTCGCACTCGATTGTCTGCACTTCTATGATGAATGAGTATAGTATAGTGTATAATATACTGTAGTACTAGGAATATATGTATTTCTATAGTACTATAGTGTAGTATGAGTTAAGTGAGTAGTATCATCTTTTATCTCCAAGCAATGCAATTGGCAATTTTTATTTTTGGAATGAAGTATTTTGATTATTAAGAATTTATTTCATTATATTAAGATTTCCGAAAAGAATACAAGTTTGGGAGTCTAAAAACTTTTTTGTTTTTAGGGGAATTTTTCTCTTTCTCACGTGTATATGTCTGAACAACATAACAAAACAAAAAAAAATCGCAGTAGAAGTTCAAAACGATTTTGTGTTTTTGTGAATCCTCGAAGATCAACTCGAATTTTTCAATCACAAACCGGCATCCGTTTCTATCTATTGAATTTTTTTTTTTTTTTTTGTTTCTCATGATTTTTTTTCTGCAACCTTTTTGTTTAACTTTGTATATACAAGGTCTAGGACCTTCACTTTTATTTGAAACATTTTTCAGACAGTTATTTTAGGCCACTTTCGGGGGAGCATGATTGACTTTTAAGCTTCCTGGAAAATACCTTATTAATTTATTATACTCATCACCATGAATAAATGAAGTATTAAGGGCTGTTTTAAAAATTATTATTATTGAAAAAACTTGAGTTTCTCCGGGTTGAGGCCGCATCAATATTGATGCCTTATTTTTTTCAAGGTTTAACGAGCCTGAAGAGACTTATTGCTATATAGCCGAAAAGTCAGTGTTTAGCAAACCACTGACGCGGTCTCAACTCGGAAATCAAGTGTTTTTCGGAAATCAAGTGTTTTTCGGAAACCTAAAAGATCATTATTATTATTTTTGTTCATAATTTTTGTTATTATTATTCATTTATACGAATCGAATTGAATTGGATAAAAAAAAAAACCTGAATTTAGAGTTGATCAGTAAGTGTTCTTGTATCCTTGGTGAGGAGTTCAGTGTGTCAGAGATATTTGCTTCTTTTTGTGGTCATCTACCGGTTGCGGGCGTTCCCCATCAACAGGATGCTTTTTTCAAACAAAAAACATAGCATCAGAGATTTGCTATGTTATCACACTGTTTGACAAAAAGCATCCTGATAATGATCGAACGCCCGAAGTCGGCCGATGACCCCAAAAAGAAGCAGGCTATCACGGGAAATATCTCTGATGCTTTCCAGCCCTGCGGAACCAACCGCAACAGTTTTAGTGTTCTTTGACAGACATTTCCTTGGTCTATCGAAGTAAATCTTTCCTTTTTTTCAGCTGTAGACTTTTTTTTTTTTGGCATTTGCATAAAGCTGTAGTCAGCTAACTGTAGACTTTACATTTTTTTATTTTTTGTTTTAACAGGAAATATTTTAGTAATTCAATATGGACAAAAACTTAATATTAGGAGTTATGGATAATTTTAACTTATAAGTTTTGAAAATGTGATTTGTAATAAAATGAAAACACTCTTACTAGCAATTTTTCGAGAGTTTTTTCAATTAATTTTTTTTCTGAACTCTTATATTTATAACAATACTTTTTAAAGTGCATGAAGAATTAGTTTTCATTATTGCTCTTATTTCAATCCTAGATAAAACTTGAAAAAAAAAAAAAAATGTGAACACATTGACTTTTGTTTCATAACTTTCTTTCCCATTAATAATTACTAAAATTAAAAAATATTAATTTATTTGAGAATTAATTCAAGTGCTAATAAAATTGCTTCTTTCAGATATTGCTGCCCAATACAAACAATTAATTCAACATAAACACATTGAAGATGTTGGAGATGATGATGTCTTCATGGTGGGTTGTTATTTTTCTGTAATGTCAAGTTTTCATTTTTTATGATTTATTTATCATGGAATATTTTTCTTAAATTAATTGCAAATATAACAGTTTTAGAAAAAACTGTCTAAACTGTCATTTAAAGAATGCATACAAAATTAAAAGAACATTAAAAACTTTGTGTCAATTTAGGAATGAAAGGAAAATTTGAATTGCAATAAGGATTCAAATATCAGTGATGTTCCCCATATTGAATTTTAAGTAAGTGGTTTCTTAGATTTGGCAGCAACCTTGTTTCGTTGCTTTGCCATTATATATTGAATCCCATAGGAAACTGGTGTTTTTAATATGGATTTATTTTAAATATGAAACATAAAAAATTTAATATTTTAATGACTGCATAATTGATTGGAAGTTACATTTATTTTTATTTTTTCTTCTGCTTAAGGAGAAGTGTAGTAGTATATCTCTCTAGTTTTCGAAATTGAGTTTAAAGCAGAGGTATACGTTTTGAGATCCCCTGAAGACGCAAAAATGGGTTTTAGAAATGTGTTTTGTCTGTCAGTCGGTTTAAACATGTTTCGCTAACTATCTGTCTATTCAGAAGCCGAAAGTTGCTGTAAATTCAAACTAGACAATTCATTTAGCCCTATTATAAAGTTTTTATAAAATATTTAAAGGTAGCACCCATCCCTTTGCTAAATATATTTTTGATTTTTCCAATTTTCTTACAAGCATTACCAAGGTATCCTTTAAACTTCTTTTGAATACTACATATATTAAGTTTACAACTTCTGTTTGGAATATTTTATGGGAACATTCATTTTGGTGAGTTTTGATGTTGCACTGACTGTAGACTTTTCCATGTAATTTCAGCTCTTTGCACTGACTGTAGACTTTTCCATGTAATTTCAGCTCTTTAAATTGCACTTATCTTCCCCTTTAGATTATAAGGATAATTAAACAGGTGACAAAAATTTTTGATTACCTGCAGGCACATATAGAATTGGTTAATCCACTTTCCATTGTGCCCCTTGTACCAGGTAGGAGTAATGGATACAAACCATCTTTTAATATGCCTGTCTTGACGATGTTCGTTTTCTGATCATTACATTTTCACTATTATCTTTAGTTATATGAACTACAAAAGTATTACAGCAGAATTGGCCATCAATTAATGCGGCCAATTCATCGATTAATAAGGAACCCTGTCAACTTTGCTTTGAAAGGTTTTTGAAAGAAATTGATTTCAGTGAAACTCAGAAAGGCGCAAAAAGGCTCTGACCCGCCTTCAAGAGCGCTTGAAGAGCCATCACAAACAAGGCGATTCTTTTTTCTTATTTCCTTTATGTCTTGGTGCTATTTTCATTGTCAAGTCACCGTCTCAGACCAGCCTTGAATTGACTTTGTAGCTTTGAGAGCTAAATGAGCTTGAGAGGATGACGTCTTTGAAATCATATCATGTTTAAAGTTATGATCTCTGAGTACGAAAAAGAAAGTTTTTAGGAATGGTTCTTTTGTTTGTTTGCGTATGTGTGTGTGTGTGTGTGTGTGCGTGTTTTGTGTTGTGTTGTGTTGTGAGCAAGAGAGAGAGAGAATGTGAGAGAGTGAATATGGGTTTATAACAAAAAAATAAACTTAAAATGTGTGTATAAATAAGGTTGTTGTGGTGGTTGGTTCCGCAGAGTTGGAAAGCATCAGAGACATTTTCCGTGGTAGCTGCTTCATTTTGTGGTCATCGACCGGTTTCGGGCGTTCGCCCATTCTGGATTCGTTTTTCAGACAGTGTGACAACACAGACTTGCACAGAGCAAATTCAGTTTTACTCACTGGTGGTGTTTTTAACTGACGGAGTTAAAAACACCAGTCAGTGTGTAAAACTGAATTTGCTCTGTGCAAGTCTGTGTTGTCACACTGTCTGAAAAACGAATCCTGAAGATGGGCGAATGTCCGAAACCGGTCGATGACCACAAGATGAAGCAGGCTACCACGGAAAATGTCTCTGATGTGCATAAGTTGGCTGAATTTCTGTCACATTACACTGTCGTAATCAGTAGGTAGTAATGTGTGATAGAAACTCTAGAATGGAAACCAACGTCTAATACATCAATCTTTGACGATGGAGGAAAATCAGAAATAGGGGGGATAAGCGTGCTCTGACAGAGATATATTATCAAATTTGGTAAATAAAACTGTTAACTTTTTGGAAACATTTTTCCGGAAATATGGATTTTAGGAAGATCCTGGGATGTGGGGGATAGTTGAGACGTTACACTGCCTTTTATAGTGCCTACTAATAAATACATTTGCTATTCCATCATCCAGAGAAGTTAAAATATAGAGAGAATATTTATTGGCAAACTTCGTTGGTAAAGTTACCACAGTCCAGAGTTCTCTTTCCATTATGCGACAGAAAATATTATTCCTTTTTTCTGAAAAACCTGAACGTGAAGTAATTTATTCTAATCTTCCATTTACGGCTTTATTCCATTCTAGTAACATAAGTAATCTCTGCCTAATAAGGATTCTGGAATGATTTAGTATGTAAGTGATTCTGCATTATTGTGTGTGTATTTAACTCGATCAAATACAGCAAAAGCATTATTGTTAAAGTTTTTTATGATCTTTATAGTGATCAAATCTTTATGATTTTATAACTCAAGTATATACTGCAATGAAAAGAAAAACTTTCTGTGTAGCGTGTACCTGTTTAGAGAGAGAGTATACGATTTATTTAAAAAAATACAGGTAGTCACCTGTAAAGACTAGTAACATGCAGGTGAAAATAAGTGCGTTCTGTTTGCTAGCTGGAATTTGGTTCTACACTAAACCGAAATATTTGCACATATCATAACATCTGCAGATTCTTTGTGTAGTATTTTGGGAGAGTCGTATGCTCATGTTGAAGCTGAGATCTTGCTGTTTAAGCATATGAGTCGCCTTTCAGAATTTTTGGTATTGGACTCCGAATCCATAGTTAAGCATATACATGTATAATTGAAAGTAGTTACAGGTATTTCAATTAAAAAACAAAAAATGTAACCATTAAATGCCAATTCTGGAGCTCAGAAATCTTACTGCACATTTGATACGAGTATTTTTTTTTTTGAATTTACATTAATTATGTAAGTTTAAGTTTCTATGGCAAGTTGTTTAAAGGCTTAGCAGTTTGTAAGCTTCAACCTATTGCTTTCCTACTAGAATATAGAGATTTTTTGCTAGAAAACACAGTGTCCCCAGAATTAATGGTGTCACCAGTCGATGTACAAAAAATAAATAAAAAAGGTGTGAATGACAACGATATTTTATATCTTCAATATAATTTATCCATGTAAGCGAATTTATCTCTCTTGGCTTTCTTGAAGGTTATTTTATTATCTGGTATATTATGGTATCTGGTATCTTATTTTATTATCATTGTAAGCTGGATTATAAAAGTATTCATATACGTGCAAATTAGAATCAGAGTTTAGGTACGCCTTATATCAAATAAAAATTGCAACTTAATCTTTATTTTCATTCAACATTACAATACCATGGTTTCAACGTTTATGTTATTGTTTCAAAATGTTGTCTATTATTTATGTTATTTCGCAGACTCTCAACTTGCCCGTGGAGCGGGGAGACTCTAGATCTTCGTCGGATTCATCAGCCGGCAAAACACCACCACAACCACCGCCTGCACCTCCATTATCAGCTACAGATGAAGGAGGATATTCGTACGTCCAACTCACTACCGTGCATGAATATATGTATCCTGTCATGGATGAAGGAAAACAGCCTTCCCGGACTGATTCTGGAGGAAGTCTCAAAAAGAGATCGCCCGGTGCTCCTCAACCTACATCCCTTTCCAAATGTCAGACAAACATTGGAAGTGCCGGAAGTAGACGAAAAGAAAGATGTCGACACTGTCAGGAACCTTTTTGCTCAGAGCAGAATGTACGAGGCAGCTGTGAATATGCTCCAGATTGTGTAAAGGCTAGCATCAATGCGGTTGCCTGCATATCATGTGCTCAGTGCATGCTATATCATTGTATGTCTGATCCAGAAGGTGACTTTGTACAACATCCATGCGAGTGTGGTCCTGTCGATGATTCCTGTTCACGGCGATGGATTGGTCTTGCCCTTCTCTCACTTGTTGTTCCCTGTCTCTGGTGCTATCCACCGCTCCGCGCTTGCCATTGGTGTTGTGTTTCCTGTGGCCTGTGTGGTGGTAAGCATACTCCTGCCTCATAAACATTTTAGACGTTATAAGAGGCTCCTGTTTTCCCGAGGGCTCAGGGAAAACATGACACTCTCTTGTAATGTTTTGATCAGTATTTATCCCCATCCATCAAACCTAGTCCTTAAAAAAATAAAATTAAAAAACACCTATCCAGTTATTATTTTAATTTCGAATATGTTGTGTGGTCTTGTTGGATAAACTTTATTCAAAATATTTTAAATAAATGTTGTTATTTAAAGAAATGATCTTATTGCTTTTTATTGGACACTATTTACAGTGCGGTTTGTGCTTGTAAATTAGTCGACAAAAACTATTAGTCGACTTATTTGTTTTTACAATTGTTATTGTTAATATTATGAATTATTTATTGCAAAATTAGTGTTCATTAGTTGTTTATATATAATATATATATATAAATAATATTGTACCATTTTTTTTTTTAATAATTTTTTTTAAATAAAAATATTTGACTCCCCCACCCTAATAGCTTAAATGAAGAATCTAATAAATGTCCTTAAAAAAGTATTTATTGTTAATTACATATTTTATAGGTTGTATATTTGTTTATATTTATTGCTGTTATTTTTGTATTGTAAATTTTCAATTTTTGATTTCTGTTTCACTTTTTTTTTATGTATTTATGATGAAATTAATATGTAAGACTACTTCCCAAAAAAAGAGTGCTTTTATTTTTCATTAGCACCTTTTCTTTTTCACATTATGTAACTTTCCTTTCTTAAAAATATATATTCAACCTAAGATGTAAATATATATATACATATATATAAAAATATTACAGAAGTTATCTTTGAATTTATAAGATAGTGGTTTCTTTTCCTTCCCGCTTCTCCCGCTAGATAGCGTTTGAATGCCTACTGTTGACAAGAGAGCTTGGTGGATATTAACTTGTAACGTAAAGAGTTTTATGTAAATATGAAAAAAAACAGAATGAAATATTAATTAGTGAACAAGAAATTTGTATGGACTTTTATAATTGGTTCATCCTAATTTATGGAAAAACTGTTTGTGGGAGGGTTAGAATTTCCATTTCAATATGGCTTCCACTTGTTGGTTTGTTGGACTGACTACTCAGTGACATGGGTGATGAGCTAGTTAGTGCTAGTATCTGTATCCGTCTTGTCGTGTTTTATGGATGTGTGTTCATTAATATTGTCATATGATTATCGATGGTAACGCATTTTACTTATAACAATACAGTAAGTGTGGTGTTTATTATTTTGGGTTTATTAAGGAGGGCCAAATGATATGAAGTTTGGTTTGTGATGTGTTTAGTGCTTTTATTGTTAGTGATTGTAAGTGGTTTCGCTCCAACTTAGTGTTTACAGATAGTGCATTATGGATAATACAACTTCAGGATTATCAGATAAGTAAGTGTCCATATTTTTTATAAAAAGAATTTGACATTGTTTTTACAATTTTTAGGTTACATTTTTTATTTGAATATAGAACTTAACTGTTTTTATTTAAGAAATTGGTATATTAATTTTTTAAATTTTGGCTTGATCATGTTTTTATTGCATTAAATATATTAAAGAGGTCGTAAAATTGTGATAGCAGTACCGAATAGTTACTGTAGTTGATCTTTTTTAGTTCTTTGATTCCGTGTTCGTATGATTTACGAATATTGTATGCCTCTGAACATGTTCATTGTAGATTTAAAGTTGTTTCGAACAGGGGTCAGCAGTATGCAGAATTATTTTTCTATTAAGAGCATTAGAATTTAGAGTGCTAATGAATTCTCTGCTAATGATTTGAAGTTACTTCGAAGAACTTATAGATACATAGGTAGAAGTTGAAATGTGAAATGAGGGGCAAAAGATCTTTAATGTTGCACAGGGAAATTTCATCTAAATTTTTAAACATTGTGATTGCTTATGCAGAAATTCCTATTTTTTCTCAAACTTATGAAAGAGTAAATCCAAGAGTGCTTTTCAAAACTTTGTTTTTTGTTAGGTAGAATGTTTCCTGTTTAAATAAGTAAACATTTCAGAATGTTTATATCCGTGGTTATGTTGTTAATCATATGCTCTTAACCTGTTGCTATTCTAAAAGCATCAGTATGTAATCGGTTTCATTATATGCATTACTGCTTAACTGTTATTCTTGCTTGAGGGGCCACAATTTTAGTTAATTGCAAAGAACAGAATCTGTTTTAAGAATTCTTAAGCGTTGAAGTTAACATTTGGAAAAGAGTTCTTCTTTTTCTAACCAACTAATTCGATCTAGACCGAGTGAGTTCCTGGCATTTTCTCAATATTTATTCGACGTTGTATTTTTATATAATTCCCATTTTTTTAAAATATCAAATTTTCTAAAAAATTGTATTTCAAATAAACAGAACACTTTGTTTTCCTAAATTATTTTTGCAAAAATTTTAGTAAACACTTGCAAATGTAATTGTTATCAGTTTTTGGATGAGAGATATTTTTCGTGATAATCGGTTTCTTTTTGTGGTCATCAACCGGTTTCGGGCGTTCGCCTATCATCAGGATGTTTTTGTTAAACAGTGTAATAACATAGACTTGCACAGAGCAAATTCAGTTGATACACTCCCACAACACCAATTATCAGTTTTTTCTAATTCTGGGTATCACAATAGATCTCTTGATATCGCAATGAGAGGCCAGGCTCATTCCTGAAAATCTGATTTAGAAGTTGTAAGTTCTGGTTCTAATTGTTATTATTTAATTTGTAGATACTGTGAAGGGCGGTACTGTGTAAAATGGTGTAGCGCCTAAAACATAATAATTGAAAAAAGTCGGTAAATATTTCAAGTAGTGTAACGTCTAATAAATCATTTCTAACTTATAAGAAGAAAAAATAAATGGTTTTCTATTCCATGCATTTATTTCACTATAAATCAGATTATTTTATAGCTGTTTATAGATTCCAGATTTAACATATAACATATGTATAACCACATTTAACATTTCTCCAGTGCTTTGGAGTTTTCAAAGAAATGTTTTAGTTGATTTTAGTAAAAATAGAATCTGTGAAAATTCATTCGACTTTTATTTCTTAGTTTTAATTGAAAAAAAAATACTTTGTAGTATTGGTGGATATACATTTTTTATTGAAGTCACAGTTTTGCATTCTACATATTATTTCACTTTAAGCCACCATAAGCCTTTAATAGACCCATTGTTCATTTAATCTCTGGTACCGTGGAGTATTCGATATATTTTACCATAACCCGATATTTTATAGCTGAAATTCGTAATATCCCGGGAACCCTCAAAAATTAGTGGGTGGGCATGAGTTGCAGTTAAATATATAATGGTAGAGGATTGTTGTGCAGAAATATTCTAAGAGGTGAAATCTTTACGTAAGTGAGTTTAGTTTTGGAAGAAGGGGAAGTTGTGAAGAAGAATATGAAAACGCTGCAAAGAATTGAAAATGAAATGCTACAACCAGAATACGCTGGATAAGACTTTGTCCTAAGAGAATAAAAAAGTTCCTTTTATTTCATTACTAAGGGTATACACTCTTATGGGGCTGAAACATGGACAACCACTTAGAGAGTGTGTGCGAATGGTTCAGTCGTAGAGTTGGATTATTGGGGGAATTGCTTACAAATGACCAGGATGGATAAAACGAGAAATGTGGATATAAGGAAGGAGATGGCATAAAGAAAATAATAGAAGAGAGGATTAAAAAAAAGGAAGTTAGCATAACATGGACACTTCTGAAGAGTGCCGGAAGCAAAGTGGTCAGAAATGGAGAGAAAAAAGGTCTCCCCGAGAAAGATCAACAAGACGGTGGGTGGTAGGAGGAAATTGAGAGTTTATGGCTGAAAGGAGGCTGAAGCATGGTGATTGGTAGGATGTAGAAGACGAGAGAAGGAATGACCTGACAGTCAACCAAAGATAGGGAAACGCCGCATTACGTACTTAAACTTTCTGCAGTTTTCGAGCTACGCTGTGCTTATTCGCCATTCTCTAAAAAACAAGGGCACCTCTGAGAATGTATTTCCGTAAAACTTCTTCCCTTGTAAAATACGATTTCAATAAAATCTATTTGTTTCTACCATCTGAACAGTTGTAAGGGCAATTAAATGTTTAATAACTATTCTTGATAGAAGAAGGTTTATTATTGTGAGAATTACAACCAGTTGTTAGAGTATGCAGATTTTATTAAGGCCTTCCGATTTCCTTTAAATAAGTTACCCGAAGAAAGGAGTAAAATAAAACAGCAATCATACTGTGAAATTATGCCATGTTTATACAGATCTTCATTAATAAAAATGAAATATTAGGAAGAGAAAGTAAACATTATGGGGTGAAACACTCACAAGACTTTCTCTTCCTGCAGTTTTCACAGTTCTAGATTTAAGAGTCAAAAGTTTTACCAAATTTATTGTAATTTTTAACTTCCAACAGGTTGTACAACCACATATTGTACTGATGTGATTTTTACAGATAAGCCTAGTATCCCAACACCCCAGAAACCCCTGAATCAATTTTTGCAGTCAAAAAACTTCATGCAGAAATAATAGGTTTGTATAAGTGAATTATACAAACCAGATTTAAAGAAAATCTTTGAAGGCGTTTCCGATTACATTGCGTAACACCTGTTCGTACAAAGTCGCACTTGCAAATAATTTTTTTCTTCAAACTGATATTTAATGTCCTCCTTATTATAGATAATGGAACCATATACCATTTCGAATTTTAGAGTAATACCTAAAAAATTGAAACTCTTACTCATAGAAGGCTGTAAACCGTCCCCATATAACCGTACCTACCTAAATTGAATATTTTGAAATGATTTTCGACTTTTTGTTAAGAACCCAATATGTGTACACTTAACTGTCGTATGTGTGTATGTATAAGGAGGCAAATGAAGCTAAAATGAGAATCCACAAACTTGTACAAAACTCACAATTTATATTTGAACGATTTTACTGAATAAAGATAAGAGAGCTTGTGTAGAATGATGTGTTTGGATTGAAAACTGAGGATAAACAATTATTCATTTTCCTTTTAAATTCTACTAAAGCGCTCTGTTGACAGATCAACTTTCATAAAATATTTAAAATTTTAACTTTTTCTTTTAAAGCTTTCCTTTTCTTCTCAACTTTTTAAATTTCAGTTTGCATGGCTAAAAAATACTTAATAATTTTTATACTAAAATAAATACCTGTAATCTGTTTAATTTTTCTTTATTTCTTACGTTTTCTGTTTTGTTTTTCCTTTAGCAAAGACCTTAAGTTTTATTGAAAGCATTCTGTTTAGTATAACTAGATTTGAAATTGACCCACTCATGTAATCAGTACTGTAACTCGTAAGATATATTTCGTATAACGCGGAACGTACTTTAATTTTCCGGAAAAAGGTTTTAAATTTGCATATTTATTTGTAAATTGTTTACATGAATGAAAATCTTAAAGCATTTTTCAAAGATGCACACTGAAAAAAAACTCAAAAAACTCACACTCCCAATTGACGGATTTTTACCGAAATCTTCTTGACAGATCCCAAGGTGTTTAAACTGTAAATCAGGAACCAGCTTCCCGCATTTTTGCGTTTCTGTGATACTATGTGCACCAGTATTCAGTCATACATAGTAACCAACCTAAAAACATTTTTATCCAACTCAGCAGGCTTCAAATATCATTTACAGGGAAAACTTTTGAAAATTTGCTACTATTACACCATTTTCAATTTCTGCAATAGGAGTAAAATGTTTGCATTTGCTTAGCATATGTTTTCCTATCTTATAGAAGCGAATATTTGGCCCAGAGAACTAGACAAAGAGGTTAATATGGTTTTAAGAAATCCGAATATAAAATGGATTTGATATTTTTTTAGTTTTAAATGAATTGTTTGCTAGCTACCCAAAAGTTTCAATATTGACCTTGTTTAGTAATTTAAACAAATTATTTATACGATGCAAATTAAAAGAGCAATTTGAATTTTTAGGTTTGACTTCATCTTAATATCTAGAATTGAAAAATTTCCGCACTTCTTAGAAGGGCATTCATTATTCATACTACATCCATTGATATTAAGTAATAATAAGAGATAGAATGATTGTTCATTATTTATTGGTTTGTTTATAACAACAACCTTCAAGATTACAACAGCCATTTACTTCAAACTCGAAACAAAATAGTTCGGCAATATAATATGCAAATACAATACACCTATAAAAACTTTATTATTCTAAACAAATTTTATATTAAATAATTATTATTAAATATTACTTAAGTTAATAAAGTATTTTACTTAAATATTCCTAGTCTAAAATACAACCTTTCAAAGACCACATGCCCGTGCCATCTATTTTCCGTTCTATTATTACACAAAATTTCCTCTCATAAAAAATTATTTGTATTTTTAAAGTCTGTCATTCTCAAATTCAAGTCTGGTCTCGAATCCTCCAACAAACTTAACAAAGTTTGCAATAAACATGAAGACCCCATTGACGTCTATGACCAAACGAACTCGGTTTATAGCTAGGGTTGCCAGGTAAAAAATGTAAAATATATGATTAAGATTTCAAAAGTATATCATTTAGTAAAGCATTTTTTTGAAAACTTTATTAAATAAAAGCAAAACTTAAATCTTTCAAAATTTGTTAATTTATAACAAAAATAAATGCACATACAGCTAGCTGCGGCCATAAAATCTTAGACATGAATGTTATCTCATTGTCAGTTGGTGTAGAGCACCCTTTAAGTATTTGTAACCTAATTTTTAGTTTTGTCATTTTGACACTTGGTGACAAAATGCGTTGGTGCAAGCTACGCGAGATCCTACCAACCAAACAGCATTCACTACTTGTTCACTGATGATTGTGTGGCGCGAGATGAGCGCGCTACTACGAATTATTTATTATTGTTATCATCGCAGTGATCGGATAAATATATCATTTTTAGACTTATATTTAGAGTCTAATATTATATGTCAATAAGAACAAAATATATCAAGGTGATGTTAAATATATTAGATCTGGCAACCCTATTTACAGCAGCATACTTTGCACTGCAACAAACTGTAACTCATCTTACCTTGTTTAATCAAAATAATACTTAAGAAAGAGATTAGACAACATGAACTGGACTTAGTTAACAAAAAACCAATAGTATAGCCGCACGAAACACGCACTTACTCTCGGACCTTGCTTTTGATTTCCATAATGCTTCTGTCCTAACCAACTATTCCAACCGCCTGTAATGTCTTCTGCCAGAATCCATCCACATTCACCTCTCAACCAAACTCCATTAATTACAAAAAAGACAAGTCATCACTTCCTCCTACAACATTTTCCGCTTCCTTAAAAAAGGCTCCCCCTTTAAATTATATTCATCAACTATTTACACCTCTCAACCTTTTTTTCATTTAGTTTTTGAACATTTATTTGTTTATTTAATAATTACTTATTCATTTGTATTTCTCTTCTACTCCACACAATAACCTCCTAGCATTTAACTCTCCACCTCTCCTTGATAGGTATCGTCTCTTTTTAATTTTCAATTTTTAATGTTTATTTTCACCTTTTAGGATTGTATTTTCAATTTACCATCAATTTTTGTATGGTACTTCTTTTTTTATTTTTATATTTGTGATAATATTTCTTTCATTCTTCTACTCTGTAATGTCACCCTTTGTTTACTTTGTTTCTCACTACTTTCTTGTAATTTTTTTTTTCATTTAGTTCTTGAGAAAGGACACGCATGGTGTCCGAAACGTCGATAAAATAAACTTCTTAAAGTTGAAAAGTTTTTTTCCTTTGGCCCCAGCTACCATCCAACAATCTAAATTTTATATTACTTTTATAAATATGTATTTAATATTTAAATCTTTGCTATTAAATTTTAGTCCTTAATTATTTAATTGGTTGGGAAACATCTTAATGGGATCTACTTAATTAATGCTAGTAGATTCAAGCCACCACCCCATTCTAGAACAATTTTAATTAACTTGAAAATAAAGAAGATATCTGGCATTGTAATTTCTTTTCTGTAAACATTTTAGACCTGTTTCGTTATTGTTAACTTTTCACCTTCTGCTGGCGGCTGAACTTCACTGTAATTGAGAAAGTTCGTAAGTCTTACTCTCCTTAGTATCTTTGAATTTGTCTCTTGATGAAATCAAGTATCCTTGCTTTCCTCTCTTGTAGGAAATTGTGAAATAGATGATGAAGTGAGTTGAATGGACTATATATGTTGGTGACATCCAGGTCTGTGTTTTACTTCAATTTTTTTTTCACAGAATTGATGGAAAATAACAATTTATTTATCCATATTCATCTCCATTTATTTTCGTTTGGCCATATTAACTAGTTTGCGGAATACATTAATTATATTTTAGAAAAATATTGTATGGTTGATATGTTTAAAAATGATTTATTTTAGGCAGTAGTTGTAATTGTTGTGTATAAATAAATATAAACATATTTGTTACTTATTTGTGAGTATAACAGCCTTCAAGATTCCACTTTGAAGACTTCAAGATCCTTTGCGACTTGTGGTTTTCTTGCATGTTTTGTATTACATGAAGAGAAGTAAATGTGTCTGTGTTATGTAGTAAGATTTCCAACAGAGTAAACTAAACTCTTAACAGTTCCTAAAAAAGATCAACTACCTTTGCAAGCCCATAAGCTAGACCTGCATTATCATTGTGAGAAACCATAGGGATAGTCTAGATCACTGAAGAAGGGCTTGTCCCGTTCAGTGAAAGATCATTACAAATTTATCTTGTTTATTTCACTTTTACTAACAATCACTTTCATAACAGTACTAAGGTAATTTATTGTTGTTTTTTTTTCAGTAACACGAGACGAGGCTTGTCCAATGGTCCTTCCTTCAGGAGAAGTCCTTCAACTAGACCTCTTTCTGGTGAACCACCTCCTCCACATACAATGCCTGTCCATCATCTACAACCGCCTCTCCCATTCTGTACAACTATCACTATATATAAAGATGATAAAGGCTATGGTATGAAAGTGTCTGGAGATAATCCTGTTTACGTCCAATCAGTGAAAGAAGGTAACATGCAATATTTATTTCATTGTTTAATAACAATTGCCTTACTATTAATTTTCCCAATGTATCAGCTGGTGTACTTTTATATTGCGTTACTGTTGGTAGGAAACGTGCGAACGTGTCAATTTTTGAAATTGAATTTTCAATGGACGTTTTGAAAACGAAAAAAAATTTTTTTTAGAAAAGGTTGTGTGTGTGAATAAAATATTTCAAGTACATATCGGATCATCTTTCTCTCCTTTCAATCATACCGAAGTTGGAGTGCCGCAAGGCAGCATTCTAGGTCCTACCCTTTACTCAGTATACACTGCAGACATCCCATCACCTCCTGATACCATCCTTCTCGCCTATGCACATGATACTATCCTGTCTTCCAATAATGATCCTGTATCAGCCCATAGAAACCTACAAACCCACCTCTCCTCCCTAGAAAATTGGTTCGAAAAAATGGGTCATTAATGAAAATAAGTCCCAAAACATTACCCTCACTCTACGTCGCATTACTCTTCCCCCAGTCTATTACAACGTTGCTCGCTATCTTGGGCTTTACTTAGATCGAAGACTTACATGGAATCCTCATACACGACTTAAAAGAATAGAACTAAATAGACGCTTTCGACAACTTAAAAGATTACTGGACAACACATCTAAACTCTCCCTAGACAACAAAAGACTAATTTATACATCTATTTTAAAGCCTATCTGGGCGAACGGAATAGAACTATGGGGTTCAACCAAACGCTCAAATCTCCAAAGACTCCAAACCCTACAATCCAGAATCCTCCGTAACATTGTAAACGCTCCTTTTTACGTTTCCAACCGAACCATACATACCGTTAATTGCTCAAGTCGCCCAAACCCGTTACAGGAAATTCCATATTAATCTACAGCCTCACACAAACCCTTTATTTCAACACCTGTCTTCCCGAACACTTCCTAATAACCCTCCTAGACGTCTTAAAAGACAATGGACTCGTGATCTCCTCTCAAGTGAAGAGAGTCAATAGTGATTTTGTATAGTTTTGGAGTGTTATCATTGGGTAGATTATCCACTCATTTTGTATTTATGTTCTTTGTATTATTGTTACTTATAGCGCTATCGCGCTGATTGAAGCATGAATAAAGATTAAAAAAAAAAAAAAAATTGCACTTACCTCAAAATTTAGTTTTCCTTTTGATACGAAGGTTTCGATCAAAAACCCATCAACCGGAAATGCATTTTAATACGATTTTATTGAATGATTTATTTAAGACCGATCGATCCTCATCACCATTCTCTTCTATCATATTAAAAACGGTTAAGAAGAATCTTCCTATAGAGGTGATGGGGGAGACAAGTAACCCCCTATCCAGCAGATAGTAGTTGAATGATTGCATTGTAGTCCAGAACGGAATATCAATAACATTAAACCAATCAATATTTGAAATTGACTGCACAATTATGTAAAATAAATTTTTTTTTTTTTTTTGTGAAAAATGTTTTAAATAAAAGAGGGTAGGTCTGTCTATAACTTTTCAATTAGCTTCCAAGTCTAAAGGAAATCATTAGTCTTTTTTGACAAAATTGAAAAAAAAAAATCTCAAAACCCCATTGTTAACTCAACTCATTGTTGACGCACTTTCGGTCAACCTATTTTCTTCATATTTGGAATTTATACTTTTAAAAGTTATTATAGGTGGTAGAATCACAATTTTTACACAAGTGGTATTATAGAGGAAAGCTTAACGCTGATATTCCCCCAGAATCTCCCAGCAAATATCTAATCATTTTTCCCGGATAATGTTTTAAATAAAAGTTATTGGTATTTATATTTATGTAGGATGGTGTATGAAGTTAAAAGAAAAACCGAAGTTAATTCGAGAAAATCACGAAAAACTGGAAAAACATCTTTAATAAAGTTGTACTTTCGATTGATAGATTTCCCAAAACCTTGGTGTTAAAATGCGGTGGTTTACTGTTATGTTTTTACTTTTAATGTTTTTTATTATTATTATTTTACTGTAAGTTCCGGTGAAAACTTAATTTTATAAAATTTGGCACAATCACAATACTTACTAGGAAAGTAAGAGAAAGTAAGAAATATCTACCATATAGAAGTTGGACATGGTCAGTCACTAGATCTAGATGTTACTATAAACAGAAATTACAATTCACTTATGAATGACCATTATGAAACTCCTACATAATGAATGAAATTACATATAATGTTGACACGGTAATATATAATTAGTTTATTGTATTGTATTGTTAATTTGTTGTTTAATTTAATGATTAAATTCAGTGGACTAGTACAGCTCTATATTTTCCAACATTAACTCCGTAACCATTTAATTAAGATATTTTGTCACTTCTAAATTTATTTATAAATTTCTTCTTTCCCGAAATGTTTTATACTGAAATCTTGTAAAATTATATCGCTATATAATGAAATTATTAGACTTCCCCAGTATTTCATATCACAATCAAATTGTTTTATTATCTTCTCCCATTTCAAAATTTAAATTAAAAAAAAAAAAAAAAAGCTGACCACTATATCTCAGTATACACATGAAATACAGATAACTAGATATTTGTACAGTTTATGATAAACTGAATTATTGGCATTATCCCTCTATTTGTTTTTTTTTTTTTTTTGTTTTTTTTATTAAACGTTCAAAAATTTAATAACTATCTAGGCCGAACGCTTTTCTTTAATAATACATATTTTACGTACCTACGTAGTAAATGAAACACAATTTTAATGTAAATAAAAATAACTTTGTTGTGTTTATTGGATTTAAAAACTTATACAAAGTATGAGTGTTGAAATTAAATGACAAAAAGTCCTGGTATAAATGTATAAAACACTTTATTATCCAGTCTCGGGCTTTCGAGACCTGGGAGCCAGGTCATTCTCAAGATAAACAACTAGATTAAAACTCTTTTAATAACAATCTGCAATTTACTGTTGAAATAGAAACAGGTAACAAACCACCATTGTGAATGTACTTATAATCAAAGAACATGACAGTACCATTTTCACTAATTTATACACAAAACCCACTGCCACTGGACGAATTCTTAATATCTATTCTGATCAACCCCACTCTTATAAATTAAACACTCATAAAAAGCTGTAAACCTCATAATAAGAAGCTTGACTCTGTCCTCAAATAAGTACTAGGGTGAAGCTAGGAGAGATGTCAGGGGATAGGAGAGAAGACGCAGGCTTTACTTCTCTTGTTTGCCACCACTTGGCGTCATGAAAGTTAGTCGAGGAGTAGAGAGATCAGAAGCGAACATATTGCAAAATTCTTCAGTTATTTTGTGTTTACTTCTGTTTCCTGCGAACATTTATACGCGCCAGTTATATCTGGTGAATACCCAGAATTTTTATACCGCTTAGTAAATTTGTATACACTATGTTGATTGCAATTGAAATGAAAGATTTCCACGCTGTCGTTATAGTTGGACTCGTAGACATAGTGTTCACCAAGTTTCATGTCGATCAGCCATATTTCTTTAAAGAGGAGATGTCTTCTACCTATGTTGTTTCATCTATCCTACTATAGTAGGAGAGACGGCCAAAAGTGGTGTATTTGTGTTTTGTTTCTGGAATAAATAAGGATGTTTTTATTTTGAAAAATAACATTTTTTTTGTAGATAATAGTAGTTGATTGATATATGTTTTATAAGAACTGCCTTATTAATATATCTCCTATAATTTAATATAGGGCAAAACTTTGAAATGTGCGTCATCTCTCCTAACTTTACCCTATATTTCCGTAATCAAATATGTTTCCAACACAGTGAAAGAAAATTGTTACCAAAAAAAAAAAAAAAAAAACTCATCCATAATCTCATAAAAAAGTAAGCAAAATCAAACTATAGTCATCCAACAAACAACAACTACATATCAACAAACAAAGATAGAAAATTCTATTCACTACCCTATATTCGAGTATTTTCTGAAAGATTAACGCATAACTTTTCCAAAAATAATTACAGTATCAAAATTTCCTATTCTAATTCAAATAGCAATAAAAAGGGTTTTTAGATTCCAAAAAGACAAAACCCCCTATAAACCTAAATATTCTAATGTTATTTACAAAATAAATTGTTCAAACTGCCCCCATCCACCTACATATTTTAAACATTTTCAAAACCGAATTCGACAACACAAATACGACGTTAAAAGCAAAAAAAAAAAGACAACACATCTTTCTCTCTCTCAACACAATACAAAATCTGGACAAACTTTTGACTTCAGTAAAACTGAAATAGTTAACAGAGAAAAGAATTCACGAAAAAGAAAAAATTTATAGAAATGATCCACATAATAGCAATCTATCGATTTTTTTAAAACAGATATTGCTGATCTTAATCTTAATATATAAGATATACTATTGCTGATCTTAATATATATATAAATTTGTTGAAATAATAACACCGCTTGTTTTCCAAACACTGCTAAAATATGTAATGTAACCTATCATCAAACTGTAACCTGCTATGTTGTTTTAATCTAGTTATTTATCTTGAGAATTACCTGGCTCCCCAGGTCGAAAGCTCGATACTGTTGTATAATAAAGTGTTTTCTACGTAACATACACGGAGTTTTTATAATTTAATTTCAACACTCATATTTTGTGTAAATATAAATGTTGGGGTTTAAGGCCAGTTTCCAAATAAATATTGATGGCAGAACTGCATTGCGAAAACCTACTTGTTATTTTCCATTAGACACTCATCAACATATTTCTGGGGTCTTTTAAGCCAATAAACCAGCAAATATCTTGTCTATAGAATTCATAAAGTATATTCCTCCATAGTTTTTTTACATCGTTCAAACATTCTTTGTATATACGAGGTGGTAAATTAAGTAATGAGACTGATTTTCTAGTGTTCGATCTGGCAACACTGGAGACGCGGCGCATGCGTGGTATGGCAAGTAAACATCTGATACACGTCCAGTGCAAATTTGAAAATGCTAGAGTTGTTGCACTGTCCGTAGTGACTTTTTTTGTGAGCAAGATTTTTTCAGTGCGTTTTAAAAATGAGTGACATCAATTACGAGCAACGTTGTGCTATCAGGTTTTGCTTCAGACTTGGGCACAGTGCAACGGAAACGTTTGAAAAACTGTTCCAGGCCTATGGAGACAATGTTTTGTCGAGAGCACAGGTTTTTAGGTGGTTTAAGTCGTTTGCAGAAGGAAGGAATCAATTGAAGACGAGCCTCGCAGCGGAAGGCCTTCATCTTCAAGAACCGACGAAAATGTTGGCAGAATCCGCGATCTCGTGCGTTCAGATCGTCGTTTGACAGTCCGAATGATCGGCGAAGAGTTGAATTTGACTCACACAACCGTTCATCAAATTTTGACTAATGAATTGGGGATGAGAAAAATTTGTGCAAAAATGGTTCCGAAAAATAGTAGTAGAAAAATAGTATTTGGCCAGTAATAACATTCCTGTAGCTCCTCAGCCTCCTTATTCACCCGACTTGAGTCCATGTGACTTTTTTTTGTTCCCCAAATTGAAAAATCACTTCAAGGGACGTCATTTTGGAACATTGGAGAATATTCAAACAACCGTAACCGACCAACTGAAGTCTATTCCAGTATCCGAGTTCCAGCACTGCTATGACGAATGGAAGAATCGTCTTCAGCGTTGTATAGCTTCCCAAGGTAGTTACTTTGAAGGGGACAATGTTGAATTGTAATTTTATTTGAATAAAAAAAAGATAAAAAATCAGTCTCATTACTTAATTTACACATCTCGTATAACGGGAATTATTGATTGAAATTGAAAAAAATTAACAGTAAATCTGAAAAAAGAAAAAATAAGGTCCGAAACATTCACGTTATACAAATATTCTGTCCTCAAACTAGGCCTGGACTGATGGCTATTTTGATTTCATGAACTTCACTCTGAATTAACGAAATATTAATCTCTTTTTAATAAGAAAAAAGTTACTAGCTACGATTCTATCTCTTATCTTCTGGTTTTAAAACATATTTTTAAAGTCAATTACTTAAAAAAATATCACTTATTCAAATATCACTCCCCGAATAGATACATCTCCGTCATAAGCAAAGCATGAGGATATTCAGTTTTTCTTATCTAATAAGAACAAATAGAGAACCCTATGTTTAATTTGCAAATGTACTGACAATATTTGTATACGAGGCAGACAAATTGTACTTAGTTTTTCATCTATCTCTTACTATGTTTCTGAGAACAAACATAAATCCATTATAAAAACTTCTATTAAAATTGTACACGAAATGTCTCGTAGTTATTACCAAATTTACAGATAAACAAAATTGTTTGTAAACTGTTAACCAAAAAGGAAGTAGAAAATCCTATGAAGCCACACTTTGACATTCCTTTTTTATAGTCACCACAGAATTCAACCCAAAGATTCCCCAGACATCAGTCAACCGGAAATGCGACTTTATTGATTAGTTATCTAATTTTTGCCAATTTCATAATACTGTTATTTGCCCGCAAGGGGTATCTGTTGCATACAGTTACTTGGAGCGACCCCACGGGTTACCACAGCTCAGTACTCCATGCACTTTGTCAGAACAGTACACAATACACTTAAAACTACATACACTCTACACTTTACAGACTAGAACAAACACGTACACAAACTAGGGTCTCTGTTCCTAGTTAATTAGCGTAAGTCAAGGGAGAAGGAAGGGATAGCTCAGTGGTAGCGTGCTGGACTAGCAAACACGGAGGTTCCGGGTTCGAATCCAGCATGCTGCCTTTAGATTTTCTCTTCCTAGGAGCCTCTGCAGCTCACTGTCCGTTGATGGGCAGTGTTGTCTGTAGCTAGAGAGCACTGCTTGGAGGCCGGCAGTGTACTGAGAAGGCTTGGGGGGCACAATAGATCTTTCAGGTTGCAGTGCAATAATCCCCTACAACAATCTAGAATCTACCCTCTAAATAGAGGGAATATTTTAAAGGATTGATTACCAAATAATTGTTAAATATTAAAAGATAAAAATATGGAGGAACGGAAGATTAGTACTGGGTAGAGTCAGCAGATTCCTAAACTCACACAGATATATTATATTGCGAAAAGTAGCGCTGAATTCCATGATTATATATATATATATATATATATATAATGAAATTACAGCGCTGATATAAGAAAAGTCGATCTTTTCTGATAAACAGACGTTATAAATGCTTAACCATTTAATAATTTTTGGTCCTAGTTTTAGGATCTGTTAATAAACACTTTACTTTATTGGCCAAAAGTGTAGGCATTAAATGGGACTGCTCAACTATATTGAGTTTCAACAAGCGCAGATTGCTTGATCAATCTAATTAGATATATTCATAATAATAGTTCAGATAAACCATAAACGAAACTTAAATAAATAGGTTTTTTCCTTTCTTACGTTTTTTTAATTTCCCTCCTTTATGTCAATTTAAATCAGCTATAGCAATTACTTACAGTAATATTCATCCTATTTAAAAACAAATTAGGAACCACAGTAGTAAGTTTGGTAGGATTATAGATAGACAGATCTAGCCACAAATATGATGGAGATACAATGTTGAGTGAGACTATTAATATAGTCTATGTTAACAGTGGCGTAAATTCTTCAAATTAACGCCAAACTCTTGAAGAACATCGCTCGTAAATTTAGTTACAATACCCTTTTCAGCCAAGCCATAGTCCTCTAACTTTAAGTTAACTGTCTCCGAAATTTCTCCTGATATCATTTATCCAACCAAACTTATCCCCTCTTCTTGATACACATTCTCTACCAAGTTCTATTATTTTATATTAGATATTGTGAAGTCGGTGAGTTATAAGAAGCATTGTTATTCGGACAATTGACTGGCACATATACGATGTTCATGTTGTCTGCCCCATTTTCGACAGAGAGGTCCGCCAACACCGAGAACTCCACCAAAGGGCGCTTAGTTTTTATTCAGTTTTATTGAATTCGTCCCCTCAGGTCCAAATAATTTTTTTTTTTTGAAAAAAAATTATTTGCGTTTGAATTTTTTGAGAAGTGACATACACCTATCCCTTGCCATTTGCAACTTCAACCATTCATTGAAAACACTTTATTTTAACTTCTGCCGGATTTTCTTTATATCTCATTCAGTTTCCTGGGTTCAGTACCAAGATTCTTAGCACATTCCGAAATTTCAGCACTGAAATAAAAAGTCGACTGGAACAGATTATTGGAAAATTGTATTGATTTCTGAGCAATCGCGCACTGTTGAAGTGGAGTCACCCATTCACAATGCAAAAGATCTAGTCCTTGGAAGCGACGGGGGCGTACAACATTGCGGTGGAAGAGTTTGGTAGACGCTGGAAGCTTTTATGCTCAGACGAATATCACTGTCCTCAAGAATTGTTGGCCTAAGTTTTGTTAGAGTCAGGAGAGGGTATTAAAAAATGCGAAAATATACTGGTTGATGACGATCAGTTTTTGATCCGGCTTTAAAAGAGTAAAAACAGTCAACTTGTTAAGAACTTTGTGACGAAATTCAGCTTATGAATCGGCATTTGAATAATAACTCTTCGAAGAATTGATACTACTTTCACCCATCGAAATCGACCTTCTCATCATTCTCTAATCTGAGCATGCTATTATTTTGAAGATGACTTTTATCCCGCATTATCTCAGTACTCTGCAGGAGCATATATTTCAAGATCCGTTTAAACCCTTCCGACTACATTCTCGGCTGCCTTGATGTTAAATGGTGTGATCTCTTGGTGATCCACAAAATATATAAGAATTATTCTGTCATAGCGGACTTGTAATTTGTCAGTTGTAAGACATATATCTGGAAAAAAAATGATCGTATATATACAAATAAGGCAGGAGATAATGGACTTCTGCTGCACTCCTCTGTGGATCTCGATAGCTTTATTTTTCTCAGGTTTTGAATTAATCTTGATGCTATTTGCTATTATTAACTATTAGCCTGTGTAACAGCAACCAAAGAGAGTAAAGAGCAAAACCCAAAACCACTCTCTCGGACTGGAGTGGTAGAAACTGTATAAATATAGCGACGGACAGTCCATAAAAACACAGTTGAATTCAGTTCAATATATCCAATTACTACGTGTCATTTTCATACCACTCTACCTTAAAACATTTCTCTGTTGTAATGTCCCGGCAGTCTTTATTACTTAATTAATATATTAGTTAACCAGTGTTGACCAAATCTTTTTCTTATATCATCAACCAGACCTAAATTCTCTCCACCTAACACATCCATTATAGCCTGAATACGAAAGATGCCTCTTGTCTCTAAAATGTGGACTGGTTATGTATGTTATGAAAAGCTTAGTTTCAGATTTAACCAAACGATTGATATAATAAACCATGTCAAACTGTTCAAAAAAATTGAGTAAAATAAACATGGATAAGTGAGTATTAAAAGAAGTGTAATGAAAAGCTAAGTAAATCTCTATTCCAAGTTCTTTTGTAGATCTTAGAATTAGAATAAACGTTTGCACTACAGTACATTAGAAACATATGAAATCTCGCCCAATTCTTGCAGGCCTATAGAAGTGGAAATGAAGATGTTATTATCACAGATATTTTCCGTGATAGCATGCTTCTTTTTGTGGTCATCGACCGGTTTTGGGCGTTCGCCCATCATCAGGATGTTCTTGTCAAAACAGTGTGATAAACAAACGCCCTGATGATCACACAAAGAAGCAGGCTATCTCGGAAAATATCACTATGCTTTCCAGCTCTGCGAAACTACGAAGATGTTATTATCTAGTTAAAGCCATTGATAGATTTTCAAGTAAACACTTAACTGATTGTTATATAGATAAAAAAGCAGGGATTCTGTGTCAAAACTAAGGAACCTTGGGCAAATATAATTTTAAACTATCTGACAGATATCCATCCAATACCTCTCTCTAAAGTCAGTAATTTCAGAAAAATGTTTCAAATAAAAGTGATGTGTTCCCGTATCTATGCAGCAAGCATTCCAAATTAAAGCGAATCGTTGTAACCGTTTTCGAGAAAATAAATAAAAATCTCAAAAACCTGTTCTGTAAAATCGCACTTCCGGTAAACCGATTTTCTTTAAATAGGAATTCTATAAATGTTTCTAATGTGTATTAAGTAAGTGATAAAATCAAATATTATATTGAAGTGG
Source organism: Triatoma infestans (assembly GCA_011037195.1). Classification (NCBI taxonomy): domain Eukaryota; kingdom Metazoa; phylum Arthropoda; class Insecta; order Hemiptera; family Reduviidae; genus Triatoma; species Triatoma infestans. Next base: position 274,883 of record JAAEAF010000299.1, read on the forward strand.
TACTTTAGAGGAAAGCATAATGCTACTATTCTCCCAGAACTCCCCCTCCCAAAATCCATTTTCCCGGGAAATTGATTCAAATAAAAGTGATAGGTATTTGTGTGTTAATAGTATACAAAGTTTAAACAAAATCGTTGGACCTGTTTTCGAGAAAATCAAAAACCTAAAAAATAAAATCAGTAAAGTTGCATTCCTGGGGTTCATGGAATTTGCTAGAAATCTTTGTGCCCAATGCGATGGTAGTGCTTAAACGGAATACCAAGTTCGAGCTTCCTGTGACTTTTTTTTTTTTGAGATATGTTAATATATAGTTTAAAAGTTCAAAGTATGAAGTAAATTTTGTCAATTGAGAAAGTTATGTGAGTGTAATGCATATTTATGTAACATTGCAATTTGTAGATGAAAAATCTAGAGAAGTAATATTATTAGTTGTGTTTTATTATCAATTTGATAAAAACTGTAACCGCCCCTATTCAAAGGCTCCCAGTGCTGACGTGACATTTGAACACGTAACCTATTTAATATTATTTTATTCACTTTAATGAACTGTTTAATAAAAGTAGTAAATGTTTCTCTTACTCCTAGTAAGAGAAAGTAATTGTAATCGGGTCAAATTTTCGATATTTAGTTTCTACCAGAAATATCCATTTTGAGGTCCCCTGAGTTCAAAAAAGTGGTTTTTAGCAAATGGTCTGTGTGTGTGTGTATGTATGTGAACAGCCCAGCTCAAAACGAAAAATCGTAGAAAGTTCAAACTTGATATTCCGTTTAGGTATCAACGTGGCATCCGAGAGTAGGTCATCTGTCAAAATTACTCAACCGGAAGTACCACTTGACTAAATGTTTTTTCACTTTTTTTTATGATTTTCTTAAAAATGGCTCTGACGATTTTCTTCAAACTTAGTATATCAACTACACATACAAAAATCTACAACTTTTATTTGAAACATTTCTCTGGGAAAATTCATTTGAGGGCACTTTTGGAGGAGGAGTGGGTTTAGGTTTTCCTCTAAAGTGCTATTTCATTTAAAAATACTGTCATCTAAATAACATTAATTAGAATTAAATGTGTTGTTGAAATTCCGAGTTTGAAAAAAATAAAAGTAAAGTCATTTAAGGGGTCTTTTGGGGGAGGGGTAGGGTTATGTTTTTCTCTTATGTGCTATCATAGTTGATTATTACAATTCTACAATCTAAACAAAATTAATTAGAAATTAATAGATCGCCTAAATTCCGAGTTTTAAGAAAATTAGTAAACCGGAAGTGAACAATTTTTTTTAGTTTTTGACGAATTTCGACGAACTCCGACGAATTTCATTAAATTTGGTACACTAACTGTAAAAAATTTGTCAATCACACTTTTGAAACTAGAGTAAGAGAAAGTTGTGTGAGTGTATCACAGCAGATTTTTTTAAAAGAAGAATTATGCTTTATTACTAAATTTCATTAAAAATAAATAACGACATTAAATTCTTGTCATTATTATTTCCATTATTATTGTTTTTAGCTAAATTTGCATTTAAAATTTAGCCATATGGGAAGCTATAACAATAGAAAAATTAATGACGTATGTAGTGACAGTGATGTAAAATATGAACCATATTATTTGGGTTATTAGTTTGAATTGTTAAATGATGTAATCGTTGAACTGTTAATGATTATGGGACACTGTTTTCAACTACATTATAAAGTGTCATTCTAGAGCGCACGCTATTTTTAGACATAGTTATAAACAAATTGTTCTAACTCTTTTTATCAATAGAATTTTATATTATTATTTTAATTTCAAAATTCGGAATAAGTTATTAAATAATGTGATTTCTTTCTCATTTACTCGCGTACCTCGCATGAAAAAGTTGGGTTTTGGAATCTAATATCTCTCTCTTCCTCTCTTTATGTTTGTTTGTAGGGGGGGGAGGTCAAAATAATTAAAAATTGGAAACTCGTATATACTTCAGACTTGTTACTTTAGTTCTAACAGGGGAGCCGGACATGAAAGTTTCGAACATAAAAGATCGAAACTCCATTTGATAACAGTTTGTCCATATGGACTTTTCAGTTTTTATCTTTCTAATTTTCTCGAAAATGACTCCAATAAATTTCGAGAAAACTTCGCATACTATCATAAATAGTATTTCTTTCTTTCTATTATTTTTTTTTTTTTAACATTTTTTTAGAAAAATTGATTTTTGGAGGTATATGGGGGAAACTCCAATATTTAACTTGCTTCCAAAACTTGTGTCACTTCAGTGTAATGTATAAATTTTAGAACTTTCTTATATACACTCACCGGCAAAAAATTCCGGGCACTTGAAATTACTTTTTCTATGTATCGTTTTCAATTTTTTAATAATTTTTATCGTTTATAACGTTTATAGGCTAACTGATTTTCCTGTTACCTGTTTCCAAATCAAACAAATAAATAGGATTATATAGAAAATTTAAAACAATGAATTAAAAAAAAGTGAATTTGGAAAATTTTATTTACCTATTTTTTTTTTTTGAATTTTAAATTATTTTTGAAGTGGGATGGTGCTAGTATGTGTATTACCTCCTCTTGCCTTTATCACAGCTTCTAGGCGTCTCGGCATGCTCTGAAATTTCGTTTTGTGAGATTAGAGCCCATTCGTCTTGAAGTGTCCTTTCTAGCTCCTTTAGCATCTCAGGAAGAACTTTCAGATCTCTTATCCATCTTCCAAGCATATCCCACAGATGCTCTATGGGATTTGTCAGGGGAACGGGTAGGCCAATTTAGGAAGTCAATATTATGGTTATTAAAAAAGGCGTGCATCATGTGGGCTGTAGGTAGACGATATCATGCATTAGCACAAACTCTTCACCTATTTCCGGCATGATAGGGACCACATGTACTTGCAGTATATCTGCCAAATACCGAGCAGCTGTCATGGAACTTCCTCGAACGATCACTACCTCCGTACGTCTTTGTAAACTGATACCTGCCCAAATATCAGAGAGCCTCGATGGAAAGGCCTAGAGTGAACAAAATTACATTGCTCACATCTTCTCCTCCACACGCGTTCATGGCCGTCATGTCAGTTAACAATACACTTGCCCACTGCCCGATAGACCAATTGATGTATTGCCGAGCAAACGCAAGACGAGAAATTCGGTGCTCCCTGGTTTGTTTTGGCCCTCTTGTGGGGCAAAAAGCCATCAAAGAACTCATTCAAACTCCGAGCTGTTCTCTCAGAAATTTGAACATTTCGAACTTCTTGGAGGCGGTGAACTACTTCAAAAGCTGTTAGGTGACGGATGATTTCGTAAGGCCATCATTTTCAAAAAAAGGTCGTCTCGCAATTCAGTGGCCCTTGGACGCGCTGAGCTTGGCCTTCTTGATTATGAGCCTGTTTCTCTATAACGCCTGTACTGCATCTCGTAGAGTTTGTAGGGGAACAGCAATAACATGATGGCTGCATATCTTAAGGCGCGTTCTCACGTGTCAAGATTAGTTGACCGATTTTAGTTGATCAACAGAAGTTGAATGAAAAACCTAGTGAGAACCTTAAGTTGATCAACTTTTTAGTGGATCAAGAAAAGTTTGACCGGTTCAAACTTTATCGTTCAAGTATGACGCATCTTTCAAGTTGAACCCGCCATGTTTCAAGTATTGAAACGTGTGAACCTCCGAATCGCCCTAGTAGTCAAACTTATCGTTCAAATATAACGCATCTTTCAGTTGAACCCGCCATGTTTCAAGTATTGAAACGTGTGAACCTCTGAATCGCCCAATTGGCCTCTCAGTTTACTTTCAATTCATAGAGTGCGCCGTGTCGTTATTGAAACGGTTTCATCGATTTCAGTTGAAACGTATGAACCAACACTGATTCAAGTCGCATTCAACTTTTGTTGATCAACTAAAATCGTTCAACTAAACTTGACTCGTGAGAACGCGGCCTTATGGAGCGGTCGACTTCAATAAGTGCTACAGCACGTGCGATATCCTCGGCACTAAGAAGCATTTGAAATTCGAATTTTTTATTTCAATTTTCCTAATTCTCTCAGAAATTTCTCTCAAGAAATGTCATGGACAAGCTAAAACGAAGTTAAAGCAAATAATCAATTCGAACTAAAATAAACAAATTGATAATAAATGAACACAAACTAGTAAATATTTTTTATTTATTTAATTTTTTAATATTAACAAGTGTAATTTACAAATGTCCAGTTTACTCTAAAAATGTTAAATATTAAATGTCAAAACAAAATAACTGGTGAAAACAGATGGATAGTATTATTTATTAAATGTAATTTTTTAAGTGGCCGGAGTTTTTTGCCGATGAGTGTATATATTTTTAAAATTGTTACCGTTGTTATTTTAAATAACGTTGTATAGGAAAAATCGAACAATTTGTTTCGGTCGAGATGCGTCATTCCCAATTAAAGTGGGGCAAGCGCATGCTATACCCTTTATTTCGTTCCTTGCTATTAATTCAGAAGCAAATGTAAAGATAAAAAATATTTGAGATAAATGTTACACAATTTTATTTCCACTTATTTATTATTAAGAGCAAATACTGTGATCGTATCAGATTTTAGAATTTGAGTATTGTCCAGTGGTACAATATGTACTTTGCTATGTATATGTATATAAGTGGTTTCAGAAAATGGTTTGTATATGTGTCATGTATTAAGAAATGAAAATGACGGAAATTGAAATTTCCTTATTATACAATTCTATCTTCTAAATAATATTAATTAGAATTAAATATGTTGCCAAAATTCCCCAGTTTGAAGAAAATCGGTTGACCGGAAGTATGTTTTTACTGAAACAGTTTTTCTAGTATTTTGCATTTTCTTCATAAAAGCATCGGCGAATTTCATTAAATTTGTTACACTAACAGCAATACAGAAAATTATCACTTTTGTTGGAAATTTTTTACCTGAGAAAGTTCATTTAAAGAAGTTTGGGGAAGAGTGGGGGGGGAAAGTTATGCTTTCCTCATACAAGTAATTTGATTGAGTTTAGATTCTCTCATTTTTATAAAATTTGAAGAGAAATAAACATTTAGTAAAAATGATAAGATGATAAACTGCTGTAAGAGAAAGTCTTGTGAGTGTTTCACCCCAGATTGTGATGGTACTTTTCCTGATGGCAGATTTAAATTGAAATTTAAGCATACATCATGTACAAGTAAAAATTAAAAAATATATATGGCACTGACCCTATGGCGTAATAATGTCAAATTATGAAAGCATTTCTCTAAGAAATGTGGCGAAATATTGATGCTACCAATCATTTCCGCTAGAGATCAAAGATGTACATACAGACAGAAATTTATTACCAATAAATAAATGCACATTCCCTTGATGACGCACTTACTATCTATCTACTACCTATCTTATGTGAATTTACATCAACATTTAAATGTGTCCTAGTTTTTGTTCACAGTAAAGTCTATAAATTTATATACTATTTTTTTTTTTTTTTTTTTTTTTTACGGGTACATTTTATAATACAATTTAATATAAAATCGCATTAAAAAAAAAAAAATCTTGATAAATATAGAAACTTGTCTACAAATTAAAAATAGTTAGAAAAATAAAATAAAGATAAAATAGATATGAAAATTTAATATTAAAAGACTATTAAAAAAAAGTTAAAGAGTCTCATTTTAAAAATATAACTAGGTAAGGTATAAGATTAAGTATTAATCAACATATTAAAGGCAATAAATGATTTTTTGAGTAATTAAAGTCAAATGCTATAGAGGAAGTGATAGGTAGGTCGGGGGAGATAGAAGAAGAGGTTCCACCGGAGAAGGAGGAGATAGAGAGTATTATCCAAGCACTCAGGAATAATCGTTCTCCTGGAATAGATGAGATACCTGCGGAGCTACTTAAGTTTGGAGGAGAACCGGTAATAGATGTGCTGCATAGTTTAATTTATGATATCTGGATGCAAGAAAAATTACCTGAAGAGTGGAAGACAGCAGTCTTGTGTCCCATTTACAAGAAGGGTGATAGGCTTAACTGTGGAAATTACAGGGGAATTGCATTGCTGCCTACAGTATACACAGTTCTCTCCATAGCAGTAAGTAATAGGCTGTCAACATGGGCAGAGAGGATAATCGGTGACTATCAGTGCGGTTTCACGAAAAACCGGTCAACAGTCGACCACATCTTCTCGGTCCGCCAAATGTTGGAAAAGATTTACGAGCACAATGTGGACTTGCACCACTTGTTTGTAGATTTTCAGCAAGCCTACGATTCGATTGACAGAAAAGCAATGCTAACAGCTATGAGAAGTTTGGGAGTACCTGACAAGTTAGTCAGGTTGATAAAGATTGGCTTGAATGATACTAACTGTAGGGTTAAGATCTGTAGGGGAATTCAGAATTCCCTGTCAGAACAGTTTAGAGTAGCCTGCGGCCTCAGGCAGGGTGATCCAGTATCACCCATATTATTCAACCTGGCTTTGGAGTTTGCTATAAGAGCTGTGAGAACCAACCCCGGAGGGCACATCTATAATAGAATGACCCAGCACCTTGCGTATGCGGATGATGTGTTACTAACAGGACGTACTGTAGGATCATTAGCTGGTATACTCGAAGAATTTGAGAATTCGTCAAAAAAGCTTGGTTTGTTTATGAACGAAAAGAAAACAAAGTACATGAAAACTTCGAGAAACCAAGCCAGAAATCCAGCTAGCCTTCAACTGTTGGGACACGTCTTTCCAGGAACAGACCGTTTTAAGTATTTGGGAGCAGTCGTGACACATAAAAATGAAATAGAAGAAGAAATAAAGGCTAGGATTGCTGCAGGCAATAGGTGCTTATGTGCTCTGTCTAAAGCTCTCCGCTTTAAGGTGTTGTCACGGGATGCCAAAATAACATTATATAAAACGACCATAAAGCCAGTAGTTACATACGCGTGTGAAACCTGGATATTAACTAAGTCATCTGAGAATGCGCTAGGGGTTTGGGAACGCAAAGTTCTGAGAAAGTTGTTTGGGGCCAAGATAGTGGAGGGACAGTGGCGCTCCAGAACCAATGCGGAATTTTACGAGCTGTATAAAAACGAAAACATAGTGGCCAGTGTAAAGCAAGCTCGTTTGAGATTGCTGGGTCATGTCGAGAGGATGGAAGAAGAGCGCCTTCCGAAAAGACTCCTGTATGGGAATCCAGGAGGTGCAAGAAAGAAGGGTAGACCTCGTAAGAGATGGCTCGACGATGTCCAGGAAGACCTCTACGCATTGGGTGTAAGAAGATGGAGAAGAGAAGCGGCTGACAGAGTTTCTGCCGAATGGCAGAAAATTGTTAATGAGGCCCTGGTCCATTTTGGACTGTAGTGCCATGGATGGTAACAGTAGTAAAGTCACAAGGATGAAAACTAGACAAATTTAATTAATATTTTCAAAGTTGTTTTAGTATTTTTCTGACAGCGGTTCAAAGAAAAAATATCAATTCTTCTGCTCTGTTGATTACAATTATTCATAACTCTACTTATGTTAGAATAATGTTGATAATTATATCTTTGGTGACTTATTTCAAAAGGAAGGATAATTACGAGTATTATAGGAAGGGACATTGATATTAATTAGGGATAGGATATCAATACAGTCTATTTCATTGTTTATTATTCTGGAAAGGAAAAGGATATCAAAATGTTGTCTTCTGTTAGAATGAGTGTTTAAATTAAGGAAACTGAGCAAATTCTCATAGTCTATCTTTATATTGCAGTCCTTTTTTGTATGCAACCATTCTGAGAAATTTGTTTTGAATTTTTTCAATGGAGCCAGAAAGGAGTTTGTAATAAGTTGACCAGATCGCTGGTGGGCATTCTAATTACCTAGATTACCTGGAAGCAATAAAGATTAAGCACGGAAGAGATTTTTTTGAAAATGTTTAGTGTGTCTGCTCAAAAAAACGAGGGTCTTTACAGATTTGTGACGTATACTGTGTCAATATGGGTACTGAAAGTGAATTAGAGTGAATTTTCCTGTTTTCTCTGTAGTAGTTCATCACAGAACATTTATTCATATTTAGTCTGAGGAAATTTTTCTCACACCCATTCAACTAATTTGTTGATATTTTGTTGTCAAATATCTCTATCACTTTCATTTTTAGTAGCTTTAAAAATTTTCAGATCTTCTGCATATAGTAGAAATTTAATGCCATGGAAAATAGACTGAATGTCATTAATGTATAAATTAAAGAGAAGGGGACCTAAGCAAGATCCTTGTGGTGCTCCAGATTTTGCTTCAAAGTAAGGAGATAAAGACTAATTAATTTAAAAAACTACTTAGCCATTCAAGAACGATCCAAGGAAACCGAAGAGTGAAAGTTTATGGATGAGGCAAGAAATATTAACACTATCGAATGCTTTAGATTAATCTGTGTACACAACATCGACTTGGCTGCCGTCCTTAAAAACATCTAGAACATAATTCCCAAATAAAAATGGGTTGGTAGTTGTAGAGCTGCCATTAACAAAGCCGTCAATGACGATTTTACTACAAAGTGGAGCTAAAATATCATATAGTAATTTATCTAGGAGTTTAGGAATGACTGATTAGTTACTAACTGGTGTATAATTAGCGACATCAGAAGGATCACCTGATATCAAGGTTGGTTTAAACCAAAGCTTTTCTTCCAATGATCAGGAAAGACATCAGTTGCCCGGGTCCAGTGCTGGTATGAACATTTAAGTTAAGAATAGCCGTTGATACATTTTGTAAAGATAGATTAAGGGAGGGCAAATTAAATTGGTAATTAAGAAAGATGTATTTTGAGTAGAGTTCTTTGGTGAAGGATTAGAATTTTTGTAAATGGAAGAGAAAAACTGTTGGAAGAGTTTAGCATACTCTGAAGTATTGTCACTGTAATTATTTAAGTATTTCATACCAGTAGGAAGTTGCAATGATTTTCTAAAATTATTTACAAAGGACTAAAAGTATTTATTATTGTTTCAGAGACATTTTCCGTGGTAGCCTGCTTCATTTTGTGGTCTTCGACCGGGTCCGGCGTTCGTCCATCTTCAGGATGCGTTTTTCAGAGTGTGACAACAGGGACTTGCACAGAGCAAATTCAGTTTACACACTCCATACACAAGATTGTGTGTATACACGAGTGTGTAAACTGAATTTGCTCCGTGCAAGTCTCTATTGTCACACTGTCTGAAAAACGCATCCTTAAGATGGGCGAACGCCCGAAACCGGTCGATGACCACAAAATGAAGCAGGCTACCACGGAAATGTCTCTGATGCTTTCCAGCTCTGCGGAACCAACCACCACAACTATTTATTATTGTTGCTAGAAGTCTATTCCACATAAGAGAGATAATTAACATAGAGATTTTTCTTTAATTTTGTACATACAGCTCTAATTTTATAATCTGTGTATAAGTCGGAATTTTTATAAATCCAATGAAAGAGTTTCTTTTTGCTAATTAGCATCTTTAGTGAATCACAGTGGATAAGTAAAGTTTTTTGAGTTGTTAATGGAACAAATCTTTCAATAGCATTGTCAAGTATGTTGTAGAAAGAAATTACCGAACTATTGCTATCATGTTAAGACAATGTACCGTCCCAGTCAACAGATGAGAAATATTGATTCATGGCAGCAAAATCAGTTTTATTAAAGTTATAGCAAACTTTAGATGATAAAGGAGAGTTATTATATCCATTAATTGGGATTGCGACTAAAAAAGGAGGATGATGGGACAAGAAATAAATCGGAAGGGCATTATGTCACTTCAGATTTATCAACTGAGCATAGTACAGTTGATAATAATATTCGATTATTCGCGTTTTTTATAAAATTAATTTGCTATAGATTGTGATAGGATATGAACTCTATTAAGGATTGTTCTTTTTGTGATCACCTAGAGCTAACATAAACAGGATACGTCAAATCTATATGTGGAAGATTTTAGTCCTCTACTAATATTAATTTGTACTCAAAATTGTTGACTATACTTCATCAATTTTTATCAAATAGACTAGAATAAATTTTTTGGTTACAGTTCGGTGGAATGTAAGAACATTCCTAATAATACTTTCTGATTCTTAAACATTAAGAATGCTCAAACATGTTAGAAATAAATGCTCACCTAAATTATGACTCAAGTCGATCACAGTCTGGTAACTATGTATTGTTTTATTTACAGCGACTAGAAACCACCACCTCGAGCACCTTTGTCCAAAAATCTGTCATGACGATAGACGCTATAATCATATTGAAGTCCACGTTCTGCGTTGAGAATGTCCTCATTAACCATGAATAGGAGTTGGAGTTGTTGACTCCCCCTCTTATGTCCCCTCTGCCTAGAGGAGCCGATGGATGCTGGACATCTAAACTCCTGCCAGTCTCTGAATATTGTCCGCGATAAAGTTTATAGGAATGACATGGAGAAGAACTCCGCAATATACTGGACTGCTAGATACCTGATGGCTGAAAAAGCCTTGCAAATGGCGTAATAAAAAAAAAAAATTAACCATGTCTCAGTCAAGCTGTAATGTTATTTTCCACTATCGATGTATTTATGTGATTCAGTTTGGTTCTTAAGCCACGTACATTTGATAATTGATTGACTGTAGACTTCATTAAACTAGTCTTTTGATTATTTGACTACTTTGGGGCATCCATTGACAAACTTGGTATTAAGTCAGGTTCGGAGCCTTTTCTGCTTTCCAGAGTTTGCCGTAATTTTTTAAGATATTCTCTTTGGGCTGGAATCTGATCGTAGCCTATAGTATATCCTGCTTGGGTATACGTCTTTTACAAGCTAAAACATTGTGTACTATGAAAGAATCTTTGAAGATTACTTTAATCGGTTTCCGTCCTACTCTCCTTGCTAGAGGTTTAGCAAGACGAAATGTCTTGGACACTTGTTGCGATGCACCTTCAACTAAACTAACACCTGATTTACGAGGGTCATTCAATAAGTGACAAGACAAATCGCGGTAGCCCAAAAACGATTTATTTAATCAATACAAAACTTTGGCTTCCTTTCAACATAGTCCCCAGCAATATTTATAAACTTGTTCCATCGTTCTTCTAATTTGTGTATGTCTCTGGCATAAAATTCTTTGGGTTGATCTCGAAGCCACTTTTGCACATGATTTTTAACTTCTTCATTAGATTGAAAATGTTTCCCACATCGAGCCTCTTTAAGAGGTTCAAACAAATGGATGTCCGAAGGCACGCAAAATCACGCCTTTAGTCAAGAATCCACTTATTCTGAATAATGTTACGGATAGTTCCAACTTTCGCGTGCACTTCTTCAACTAGCAGTTCAACAGTTATACGCCTGTTGTCCTAACGTGTTAATGCGAGATTCGAGCGTAGAAGTTGCAACTTTAACCGGTGCAACTCCGTTGCTCGTCACAGACCACTTACACGGCCACTTTTAAACTGTTCTGCCCATTTGTAAACGTTCGAACGGTTCAAAAAATTATTCCCGTACCCTTTCAACATTCTTTCGTGGATTTCACTACCTTTGATAACCTCTGTAACTAAAAATCTATCAGTGAGCGTTGTTCTTCCGAGGTGCAATGCTCGAGCGGACTCGCCATTGTTAACTGAATACATTTGAGGTTATGCTTACCAAATACTCTCGAACAGTTGATGAGCAACTAAGTACAAGGATGCCAACTTGACGCACTGAAACTATTGTATTGATTAAACCAAACGTTTCTGAGCTACAGCGATTTGTCCCGTTACTAATTGAATGACCCTCGTATTTATACCTTATCTTGTTCACAATTTTTCTCCTTTCGAGTCTTTTTGGGATTCAGGGATATTGTATAATATGATATTATTTTCTCTTCTTCTCCTATCATTATATTCTGCTATGAAAACTTCCATTGAGTCAGTATATGGACCTGGAACGTTATTGCTAATTAGTTCCTTAGGTGCCTCAGTCTCTCTTCTCATACACAAAATCATTTCTAATAGTTCTGTTTGTATTACTTCCAGAATCATCTATGCAACAATTATTGAATTGAAATATAATATTTTAGGTTTTTTTTTAATAGATTGAACTTCATTTTTGGTTAGGCCTGAACAAGTAGGTGTGCTATATTACTAACCTTGAGCATGCAATACACCTAATAAAGTTGTCTTCAATAATTTCTTCTGAACGTGCTAAATATTTATTTTCACAAATTAGTAGCATGTTTTTCTTTTTATAACCAATAAAACTAAAACCAAAAAATCAACAAGCTAAGATCACACAAGATGTTTACATGTGAAGGTTATAGAAGGTTATAGCCTATTTTATAATTTCAGAATATTTTTGGCAACAAATTTTATATTGATAAGCGGTAATAAAGCATTTAGTTGTGAACCACATAAATATTTTATCTTTAACTGTTGTATCATTTTTCTGTATTATTTTAAATCTTTGTTTCCAAATACAAATTATACATTGGGTTTAATTAATTTCATTGTTTATTTTATTGTTGTTCATATGCAGACAACTGTAACACTCAGATTTCTTAATTCACCAAAGAGCTGTACATTTAATTAAATTCTTTATCTTATGTTTTATCTGTTAATTGTTATTATCTCTTACCCACTTAAAGAGGGTTTCATTTGTTTATTTCATAAATTGATCATTCTGATAACAATTTTTTTTTTCGCGATTAGAATTACAAAAACAATTATCAAGTGGGGTAGGTAGGTTAGATTTAACTTAGGTTTCATGCATTTGTAATTAGTCTGTCAACTATATTAATGCTGCTAGTATAATTGCGCGTGAGTGCTTTCTTCCTATTTCTGAAGCTTTCCTAGGGAGATATTACATTTTTTTTTTTTTTGTTACTTTTAAAAGAAAGGAAGTAATACAATCACGTCAGAATTTTCAAATTGAGTTTTCACAGCAAATATATTTGAAGGCCCCTAACTACTAAAATTTTGTGTGTGTGTGTGTGTGTGTGTGTGTGTAAGAAAGAAAGATACGTTTATTAATGTTCTGGTCACATTAGCCATTTAAGGACAACAAAAAGTATATACATGAATTTAAATAAATTAAATTGCACTACTCTGAGTTGCTGCTAAAATATTTACAAAATATAAAAGAATAAGAACTCGAATTATATTATAAAATTAAAAAACAAAACTTTTAACAAAAATTGAAAGAAAAGAATTTGACAACAATTTACAGTACCAGTTTTTATAAACAACATATACAAATATTAATATAGTAATTATATAATAATAATAATTATAATAATAATTTGATTATAATAATAATAATAAGTAGAAGAAGAAGAATAAGTAAAGCGAAGAAGTAATAATACTAGTAAATTACCGATTTACATAACTTTCACATAGATGTTCATACAAGTAATATTTAAATTAAAAGTATTGGCAGATTTGGCACGCAAATCTATTGAAAGAGAATTCCGTATCGTACATGCTTTAAAATGAAATGAATTTTCATAATTTGCAGTTCTAGGTGTAGGTGTATATAAGTTTGTATCTATTTGTCGAGTATGAAATGTAATTGATGTGGATGTGGTTGTTGTATGTTTGTAGTAGCACGAGCGGTCGGTTTAATAAAAGGGCTTGTAAGTATATGTGTTTAAGAGAGAAGTAATAAGAATTAATTAAGAAAACACTGGTAGATAAATTAAATATATTATCTTTAAAGATATTTAAATATTTTACAATATCACAACTATTATGTTTATGAAATTAAGTATTTATGTAGATTAAATGCAAAGCTCTTATGTTTTAACTTAAAATGGCACTGATTTTTAGAGAGCGATTCCTGAAACAAGTGTTGTGGCTTTGAAAGCAGAATGCAGACTGTCTTGAAGGAATGCCTTCTCTTACAAAACAGTTGGCCAAGTGGCATTGTATTAATTTAACGGATTCTTGTGCCTTTGTTTCCCTAAAAGCAATGACCTTAATTTACAGTACCTGTCTCTAAAATACATTATTTTTGCCAAAATTATTTCACTTGAAATATTTCTCAAAACTATTTATTTTGCATTTCTTCTTCCACTGCAAGTAGATCTTAAGTGTAACTATCCTTTGTTACTAAATAGTGAATACAGATAGTCTGGTGATTTATTTCTGAACAGAATATCAATAAAAGTATCTAAGAAATATTGCCGCCTTATATTAAATATTTAGCCAGTTAAAGTTTGGTGATAATAAGGAATACCGACACCAAAAATGAAAGAAACACTAGAGTTTAGAGCTCTTTGTAGCTTCGTATTTAGTTCAGAAGTCAGGTCCAAATAAACAAGAAAGCAGTAATCTACATGTGGGAGGACGAGTGTCTGAACCAACTGTTTTCTTAATGAAACTGATAGAATTTCTTTACGATACTTTAGTTAATACAAAGTTCTGTCCATTCAATTGACAACCTCGCCCACATGATCATGCCAAGTTAGGGTACTACTGAGGGTAACCCTTAAAAACTTAGCAGTATTTACATAAGGTACATCAGTGTTACCAATTTTTGGTGTTTGAGTGTTACACAGTAGATTTTTCCGTATATTTTCATCATATGAAATGTCTAATGTTCTACTACTGATGTAATATTCAATGTAATTTATTTTCAGGTGGAGCCGCGGAGAGAGCTGGCCTACACAGTGGGGATACCATTATCAAAGTGAGTGCCATTTCTGTTTTAATATTTACATTTTTCCCTTTCCACTTGAATCATTGCAAATGAGTTTGTTTGTTTGTTTGTTTAAATATTAGCTGTTGTAGTAATTGAACTTAGTATTCGTACAAATTCTGAATTATAATAAAAACACATTACTTAAACATGAAAAAGAAATAAAAACACTAGTATTTCTTTTTAATAGAAATGGTTACAGAACATTATACAGTAATACCATCTCGGTTTCCGTTTACTTCAGTTATCGTCAGTTTCCGCGTAAAATTTGTCTCGGTTTTCGTTGGCATGCCCACGTGATGTACGCGTTCTTTTTGCTCAGTGTGTGATGTTTCTCGTTGTGTGAACAACACCCCGCGCGTCTAGCCATTCAATTCATTCTTTCCAACGTTTTTTTTGCTTTTTTTTATTGATTGCGAGTGCTAATATTTACTACGATTATTAGAGAAAATAATTACCTTGGTTTTCGTCGGTTTCAGATTTTGCCGAGTATCACTGTATTGGTATTTAAAGCGGCCCCTACACGGTATTGACAATATAACCAACAATACTCGCGCTAACCGGTCTCAATACTTCATGACCTTACACGATCAATATTTTTGTCAATAACTTTGCTCAGAACTTACTACTTCTGCCACTAGGAGAGTGAATCTACGTGGTTTTACTCGGTTTTTTCCCTTCCAAAAAATGAATATCGTATAAAGGCTTACGTAGCTATTATTTTGGCGTTTGGCACTACTCGTCAAGTGAAACGCAAACACTGAATGAAAGAATGGTTTAAGAAAAAAGAGCGGAATATTCTCATTTAGTACTTTGGAAGGAAGTCAGCCTCTGCGATGTTGAAGATTTCAAGAACTACTTTCGAATGGATGAACCTACCTTTAACAAACTGTTAAAGATGGTTGAACCATTTTTGAAAAGACAGGACAGAAATATGAGAGAAAGTATAAGTGTTAGGGAAAGATTAGCCTTAACCCTGAGGTACTTGGCCACAGGAAGAAATTTTGAAGACTTGGAAGTTTTCAGTCATAATGTCCCCAACAACTATCAGCAAAGCTGTAATAGAAACCTGTGAAACCTTTATATATGTCCTACAAGACTTTGAAAAAATTACAATCACCTTTAAAAATGTATGATTGAAGTTTTATTGTAATACACAAATCTTTCCAAAGTACCTTTGTAAGGTATTGTATCACTGTTGTTGAGGTTAGTTTCAACGTTGTATAAAACTACTGAACTGAGTATTGATGGAAATATTGGCGCCGCCCCTACACGGTCAATATTATTGTCAATATCTCCTCCAATTCTCAGTATTGATACATGAAATCATCAATACTCTTATCAATATCGACCGTCAATACACTTTTTTCACCTTACACGGTCAATATTATTGTCAATACGCTAAGGTATTGTCAATATTGTTGACCGTGTAGAGGCCGCTTAACAATATTAAAATAAATACTCGTATTTTAAATAATCATTATATTAAATTTAAAAATTACAAATATTAATTTTTATTTTAATATTTTAGCAATGTTAACCGAATTTGTTTGAAAAATAACTACTATATAAAGTAGGTGGTATTTTATCTTTCGTAGCATGCATATTTATATTGTTCCTGACTGGTTTCGGATTTTCATCCATTGTCAGAGCAGATTCACTAAGTTCGTGTAGAGAGTTCACTTCAGTATAATGTTTCTGTTAAACTTGTTGGTTTGTTGGTTGTACATATTTGGGGAGGTAAACCTTATCTATATGTGGGGTGATTGTACATATGGCGGAAGATAGGTGATAATCTCCCGCACATATATACAACCAACAAACCAACAAGTGTAAGCGTAACAGAAACATTAAACTGAACTGAACTCTCTACACGAACTTTGTGAATTTGCACTGACGATGGATGAAAATCCGAAACCAGTCAGGAACAATATAAATTTGCATGTTACGACGGATAAAAAATATCAGATGTTATCTAGCATTGCGCGCGCCCATTCACATTTCCACTACATAAACTACTTTGAATTTTAGTAGAGACTAAATTACCACTTTGCTGTACACAGTCCAATTTCTGGGGATTATGTGGAAAGCTTAAAAGTAGATAAATATCTAATAAAAGAAAGTTGCAATTTTTTTATTTTATTTATTATTATATTCTACTTATTAATTTGTAAGTCCTCTGAGTAAAGAAACGAGATAATGGACAACAATTAAATTTAATTATATATTTTTAATAATGGTTTATTTCCCAATGTTATTTTTTAATTAAATTTTTATCTATATTGATTGGACCAAAGGTATTTCTGTTACATTATACTTCCAAGTGGATAAGTGCTTGATGAAGTACTTTCTGGAGATTAGCTTTGCATAATTGCAAAAATAATTGTCAACAGAGTAAAAGTTTTTTTCTATACTTTCAAGTTCTGGTTTAGAGAAGAGTTTCGCAATTGTACGAGTATTGTAAAACACAACTTCTCATGTCAGATATTATTTTTTATTTTTTTTCTTAAAATAAAAACTATTTTAAAAATTTGTTGATAAGAAATAGAAAATGGTGGTTCATACCACTACCAGATTTCAAATTCAGAATGGTTCTAGAACATTAGCTTAATGTTAAATGCTATTAGATTTTAGAAAATTGTATATTATTTTATTAATGTAAAATAAATAAATAATTATTTTAAAAATGTAACTTCATTTAATATTATTGAACATATTTTTACAATATTATATGCAGCTCTTAATATTTGTTTAAATGAACAAACAGAGTGATTACTATTTTTAATCTGTAGAGAGTAAAAAAAAGGTTTTTAATCCTGTCATGAGTCGTAATATGATTTTTTCTTAATTTTTTTTTTTTTTTACATACTGAGATAAATGCTTGCGTATATTGATTTTTAAAGGGAAGTCTCAACAGTTTTTGAATATATGGTCGGGTTCACAATGCTGAATAACATCTCTGATTTTTCCCTCTTAGCCATGTTTCATGCTGGCCGGTTTCGGATTCTTATTCAACGTTAGAGTAAGGCTAATCATCAAGTTAGTGCATTATTATGATTATGCCGGGTTCCTGATGACGTGGGACCTAAGCCTATGTGGCTTTTATCCTCCCGATGCCCCCCATTTCATCCCCTTAAATAGTCTCCCACCGGTACTTACCGGTCATTCTACAATATCCCAAGATATCCTTTAACTCCAACTTGCCCAGGCAATTCTGCTAGAATGGTACTCTCCCAAATTCGCGAAACCCAGTATCAGCGAACGGGGACACTGACAAATAGTGATACACCGTTTCCCTGACTCCGTCATCAAATGCTGACAAATGGGACTAGACGTCCTCCCTATGTTAAACAAGTGACTAGACACCGAAGTGTGTCCAGTCACTACCCCCACCAAGGTCCACAGACCTGTCCTTCTAAGGGAGAGGAGGTACTCCGAAACTCTCTGCTTAATTCCTTGAATAAATCTTTTAGCTTGGAGGCACCTCTGCGTCTCCCCCCAGCATTTCTCCAAGACTCTCGTCTCTCAAAGCCTAATCTGATTATCACGAAATCTGTTAGTGACAGCAAGGGCTGGTTCAGGACCACAAAATGGTAATGATGATTGTAGGGGTAGTGAACCCCCACCACTCATCCACTCTAGCTGAGAGAAACAGCCCCTCTCGCAAAGAGAGGAGAGGCTCGGCCAGTATATATATATAATATGAGAGATAGGCAATGAGACATCATTCAGATAGAATTCTGTTGATTTACACATCAGTTTAACATCGCTCCGTTCATATCTTCTTAGCCACGTCAGTCTGTCGGTTCAGTTCAGTTCAGTTAGTGTAAAGTCCTTGGCAGTCAGTCATATACATATATATCAATTATATATCTTAAACCAAATCTTAAGGTGTTATTTATCACTCATCAAGCAACAACCTACATCTCCTCACAACACCCTTACAATGATCCCTCCCTAGCCAACTGATGCGCCCACTCATTGCCCTCTATTCCAAATTGGGTATCCACGAGAGACGCACCTTACCCCTCCGAGCCAAAGCATTAAGGCTCTCGTCTCCCAAAGCCTAATCTGTTTATCACGAAACCTCTTAGTGACAGCAAGGGCTGGTTGAGGACCACAAAGTGGTAATGATGATCCCTCCCTAGCCACTGATCCGCCCACTCATTGCCCTCTATTCCAAATTGGGTATCCAATAGAGACGCACCTTACCCCTCCGAGCCAAAGCATTAAGGCTCTCGTCTCCCAAAGCCTAATCTGTTTATCACGAAACCTCTTAGTGACAGCAAGGGCTGGTTGAGGACCACAAAGTGGTAATGATGATCCCTCCCTAGCCACTGATCCGCCCACTCATTGCCCTCTGTTCCAAATTGGATATCCAATAGAGACGCACCTTACCCCTCCGAGCCAAAGCATTAAGGCTTCTCCTACAAGTTAGTGTAGAGAGATAAGTTTTTAACTTTGTTTCTCTCATGCACCATACTAGTTGATTGCATGCATTTCAGTGTTTATTATTTTACTCATTTATAATTATACACTTCTTTTTTCTTCAAATGTATGATATTCTTTTTTATGTAATTTACTCTAGAAATTTCCTGTCGCATCCTCCCTCACTCCCCGTATTTTAAAAGTACCATGACAAGACACAGAACATTGTATATCTACCCTACATAACACTGTTAATAAAATATAATTATATTACTTTTCAAGACACATTAATTATTATACACCAATATTTAATTGCCATTTATATCTTTTTGTTATTTATTATACACGTGCACACTCATACTATTATAAACAAATAACCTTCTTCATACAATCAACCAGTATTGTGCATGAAAGTCAACTGGATGGACGAGAATCCGAAACCGATCTGAACCAACAGAATAAAGCATGCTACAATGGATAAAATCATTGCTGAAATCCAACTGTTCTTTCTTCTATTTGAACACAATCACTCAACTGCGTACCCCGTAGAATTGATTACTTCTCTTCCTTAGAGATCTTGGTATCACTGGAGGTATCCCGTCCTAACAACATGAACAACATTTACACCAAAACAACTTTCAACTTTCATGGTGGAGACCTCAGTGTTACACAGAGGTGCTGTTGATTTGTGCTCAACTATTTAGGTTGAGCAAACTCCAGCTTTAACACACACACATACACACTAACTTAGATTCAACATTCAACCAACTGTGTTGCTTAAAACATTAATCCTAAATTTGTTTAAAAAAAGTTTTATTTGTTTCATTATTTAAAATTAAAGAAAAAAAAATATATATATTTTCAGGTGAACGGCATTAATGTCATCAATCTAACACACACAGAAGTTGTTGAACTTATTAAAGGTATGTTGTTTATTTTTTTTTATTATTATTTATTTTATTTTTAATGCTTATAACACTTAAACTGAGTTTAAAAAAAATTTAAAAAGTTGAACAGTGTTATTGTTAAGGGTTTCGTCGAATCCATTAACCATTAATCTATTAAGTAAGTTATAATCTCTAGCTGCTTGGTAACAATATATAGGTTTTTTTAAAAAGTTTTATAAGTTAGAAATAATTGTTTCGAGGTAAAAATTGGGTAATTTACTTTGTATTGTCCTTGTGGTAAATTATTATTATTACGTTTCACTCCATGTAATAAATTAGCTGTTTCAATTTTTCCCCTAATTAATTGGTGAATGTGTTTTGTTTGTTTATTTATTTACTTATTTTTTTTATGTTGAATCATAATTCAGACCTTGGCCTCATCATGATTGTTTATTTAACTGTAGATTTTATATTCAATTTAAATTTTTTATAAGAAATAAAATCTTGATTTTATTATTGATGATTGATGTGTACTGTACAGTTGGTGATTTCGTTAAGAAATCATCTTATGGCTGAATTGTTATACTTCTCGTAATAAAAATTATCATTAACAGTTTTTTTATAAATATTAAGTAATTTTTATATATAGATTATAATCGCCTTTTGATTGGAAGGAAAGTTATTCTGCTATTTCTATCTGCACATTTAGATTTCTAATAGAATGCAATACATCTATCTAATTTTGTAATTTATGCCATATAAACTTGAGAAGACCTAGACAATCAACTTTACTTTAATCCCATTTTGGTGGAACAGACTACAATTTAAATTGTTTTAATTATTATTATTATTATTCAAGGAAGGGGAGGGCAAAACCCTACGCTATCCAAAGCCTCCCTGGGCCCATATAGCTACCGCTAAGGAACAACAACTACTGGGTCTGGAACAGACCGAACATATCGGACCAAAACGTTAAAAGGGCCATAGCTTAAGATCCTCTACCGATATCCTATTCCCATGAGTCCCATTGTATAGAGAAGTCTCCTTAAGCTACAATGCCCAGTGAGAATGCCAACCAGATGCCTGAGAGAGGTCCGTGAAAGACATCGGATCCCGCTACTCAAGGCTCCGTCCAGACCCCTAATGAGCATCTTAGACTGCCGACAACCCACTGCACTCATCCATAAGGATGAGTACTGTGAGGTCATCCACGTCTGGAAGCCTGACAAACATGTGCCAGAAGGCACACCAACAGCAGGCTCTGGACCAATGAAAGGGAGAGAGGCGCCTAATTTGGCAAACCTATCCACCTCCTCATTCCCAAAGATTCCCATATGACCTGGAACCCAGATCAGAAGCACATCCTTCAATGAAGAAAGATCTTCCAGTCTTTTAGAACATTCCAACACCAATCTGGAAGTAAAGACCATGAGCTAAACGCCTTCAACGCAGCCTGGCTGTCCGAGCAGATACAAACACCTTTTAAATTAGTGTTACGCACCCTCTCATCCAAAATACAACAAAGAATTGCGTAAACCACAGCCTGGAAAACGGTGGCCCCTCTCACCAAGAGGCTTAACCAAATGGTCTCCCGTCGCAAAATAGATCTGCCATCCATCCTGGAACCATCCCATAAAATATTAATATACATTAAAAAAAATTCAAATTTGAAGAAAATCTGTTAATCGGAAGTTTGATTTTACAAAATAGTTTTTGAAGTTAAAAGATTTTATCAGGAATCACGGTGGCCTTTCAGCCTTTTACTTCCGTTTAAATTTTTAAACTGATGCTAAATGGTGTTTACGTAGGGGACGCCCACACCAGTATCCATTCAGTTATAAAAGTTTTTTTAATTAAATTGTATTAATTGGATTAAGAGAAAATCGTATGAGTGTTTCACACCAGGTTGTGTCTTTCCATAAAGCTTCCTTTTCTTGGGACATTCCTTATTATATATTTTAAAGTTAAATTTAAATTTAATTATTAATTATTTTTTAGATTTACACATCAACTATTATTATTATTAGCGCCTTTAATTTCTGTTAAGTTTGTGTGTGCGTGAGAGAGTTTGTGCGCGCGTGCACGTGTGTGAGAGATGGTTTGGATCAGAAAAAAGATAGAAGTTTTCAAATTTATTTTATGCAGAGGAATTCCAATGATTTGTTTTGTAAATTAACTAGCGCAATCCAAAATACTAAAATAACAAAAATTGCAATTCTCAATTCTTTTTTAGTTTTAGAAATCGAAATTAAAAAAAAAAAAAATAGAAAAAATAAATTTAAATAATTCAAAATAAATAAAATAACTCGAAAAAAATTTTTTTTGAAATTTAAAAGAAGAATTTTTTACTATATTTTTGTAGATTTACAATACATTTTTATTAGAACCACTTATGTATGTTGGTTTTTATTAAAATTGACTTTATAGGCATTTGGGACGCAATCATCATTGGATTATTATTATTATCACAATGCTTTCTAATAACCATAGAAGTGGTGTAAAAGTGAAACAATAAATAATTAATGTAAAAACCATCTGACAGACAAATATATCACAGTCATATTTATATAAATAAATAATTGCTCCTTATATAATGACATCGCTCTTGGTGGAATTAACATTACTACTGCGATAGGTGGTATATCATCACTCCTACTAGTAGATATTTATTTAGCTACTGACTGCAGATAGATAATATACAAAGACTTCAATATCTTCAGGATATTGTATTTCTATATACGTAGAATTGTGTGCTGGCCATTTTTTTTTTTTTTTTGAACTATACAGCCGGGACATTTTAAATCGTAAATTCTTTTGTTGCTCACGAATGAAATTAAATTGCTTCTATCTTCAACCCACACAAAATTATTTTTTCCAATTAGAAAATAAATTAAATCTCTAAAGGATGATTTATTAATGTGTTGAAAATAAAAAGGGAAACAGATAGGGTTGAAGAGTTAAGAAAATATAATAGTAGAAGTGCAGAGAGGACGCGATGCTGCATTATTAATATAAATAAAATAAAGAGGTTTTTATAGAGTGCCACAAGTGTACGCGGCCAGCCGTGAGGTTACAGGACACATTCATATATGTAGCGGGGGCCGGTGGCCCTGTCTGTGTCTGTACGCTGATGGTGCGCCGTTAGTTCGGTTATGGCACGCTTGGAGCACACCGTCTGTTCCATCATACATACAACATATTTAATTACTTACATATTTCTTAAGTTCTTGTTTACCGACAGCCAGGGAGAGTTCCTCATTTCCTATCCCTTCCTCCTGCTCCGTTCACTATTAGCCAACTCCCTTCCAACCATTATCTTTATCTTTGGCTTTATCTCTCATGTGTATCTTTACACTTTTATTTGTAATAATATTTCATTAAGTTTTTTATTTCCTCTTACGCCTTACAAAAAATGAAAGTATTGAGAGAGTGTCAAATTTTCTAAATTGAGTTTTCACGGAAAACACATGTTTTGAGAACTCCTAACTACTAAATTTTAAATATTGCATTATGTTTCGCCCGAACATCTAACGGACAAAAGTGTTTGCGCTATTTGTCAGTCCGACAAAATAGGTATTATGAACGACAAATTTAATAATAAAATCAAGACAAACATGTTATTTCGCGACAAAAAATAAATATATGGTGGTAAAAATATTTAAATGAAAGATAAAATATGATGTAATTCTAACGATATCGTATTGTGCATTCGTACTTTATGTCATTTAGGTTATGTTCTGACAATACAAGAATCTGAAGAATCCTATTTAATTTCACTTTCTGACAATTTATTGAACTACAACAATATGGTATGAAATACATGACTTTCTGTTATTCCTGATAGTATATACAGGGTGTCCCATTTAAACGGGCCACTTTTTAAATAACTCTTAAACGAACAAAGATATCAAAAAAGTGAACATAACGTTTGTTGAAGTATTTGCGCACTAGTTTATGATGGTGTTAATGTTATTTGATTTTATTGCCGCCTTACACCTGAAATTGGTGATTAAAAGTTGCGATTTCCTCACATTTTCAAATATGTTTGTCAAATGTCCCATGTTTGACAAACAACAGCCGCACACGTTCAATTAAGTTTTATCAAACTTTTGTTCAGTTGCTCGACTTTTTTTCATCTGTGCATATCGTATGGTCATTTATTTCAGATTTTTTTTGTATTTAAATGTCTTCCAATAAAGACAAGGCGTTTCTCGCGTTGACTCTGGCACTTTGTATTAAGAAAAAAAAGTCAAGACATTGGTCAAAAGAATGGTATTAAGTGAGACTTGTAAATATACGCATGAGAATTGCTGAAAGAAATATTAGTAACGGAACCAGGGGACTACGCCAACTTCCTCCGAATGGATAGCGAAACCTTCAGTAGGTTGTTGGCATTACTTCGTCCCAGAATCGAAAAGAAGGACACTATATTCTTTTGATTTCAATTTCCATAATGCCGGAAAGTCTCTGTACAGAGAAATAAACTGGAGTGTACTAAATCCTTTTCCTTTGTCTCTAGCGCAGACATGTTGACTGAATGAATGAAAATAAAACAAATACTGAAGATGTTTGACAAAAACGGCCCGCACACCTTCAAACATGTTTGTCAAACATTTTTCCATCAAACATGTCAAACAAAAAAATACATCAAACAAAGCCGCACACGATCAAACTTTCGTGTTTGACATACATATTTGAGAAAATGTTTGATCGTTTACCGGGTTCCTTAAGGACGTATTTTGATAGTACAGTTTAATATTACATCCGAAATTGTTTTTTATTTATAAATTATACATTACACACAAATATGTATTGGAGATGGGATTATGATTGTTAGCTTTCACGGTATAAATTTTACCTGAATGTAATTATATCCTATGGCATTACATTCTTCTATCTTGGCTCAGTAAAGCTTTCAACGGTAGTTTAAAGATAGCCTTAAATAATATTCTCCTGACATGTCTAATATAAATATTTAGAAAAACTTAGTACAAACTGAAATGATAAGGATTTATATTTGTCCATTTTGTGGATGTGTAAGAAAATGGTTGGAGTCATTTTCTAGAAAATCTCACCCCCCTTCCACCAAAACTCACAACCTATTTTTGTGAACTCTACATTTCTAGTATACCGGATTTACTTCTCCTACTTGGAATTCTAAGAATACATTTTAATAGTACATACTTTAATATTGCATACTTGGTAGCGGCCGTACATTGCACTGAAGTGACAGGTTAGAGGAAGTATTTAAAGTTGCCGCGCCTTTCATTAAAATTAATTTAAAAAACATGTTTTCAATAAAAAGTATTAGATTAATATGTGTGAGCAATTAGTATAGGAAGTATGAAGAAAAATTTGGAAGCGGTATTCGAGAAAATCACGAAAAAATAAATGAGAGAAAGAGAAGGGAGCATGAGAGAAATCGCTAAAAACTTCGAAATTTAATTTTTTTAAATTTGAAATTAGAAACAGCAGTAAGAGAAAGTAGTAATAACTTACAAAAATTTATAGAAATAAATAATGATAATATAATAATCATCTTAATTAATTTAAGGTATAAAATTATTTTGTTATTATTAATATTTTATGTACATAAGTAATCAATGAAAAATTGTATATAAGTGAATTAGGGTGAAAAACGTTCTAATTACAAACTTGTATGTATAATAAGTATGATTATATGACCGGAATATTAAATTGAGTAATTCGTGATCAGCCAGGTGTGTTGAAGGAGCTTTGCAGAAGAATTACATAACTTTTATTTTAGTAAGGTTTTTTTTAACACTGCTCCAGTTTTGTTATTACTTGAGTTATAGATTATATATATATATATTTACTAATCAGGTTGTGCAATATTCCATCAACATTTAATGTAAATAAATTTTATTCTTCGTAGTTAATATACGCCAACTTAAAAGTCCTATATTTCTTGTTGAATTCACTTTTAGGGCCGGCTTCGCATGTTTAGCTAACTTACAGGGAGTTTTGTAAAAGGTATTGTGGCGCATTAGTATACATGTAGAACATTTTATCTGAATAAATAAAGGCAAATTAGTATACATTATTATCACGAGAACTTTCTGCACTAGATAATTAGAGAATATATCGTGTCTTTTATTTATCCAATTATAGTTCATGTAAATATGTTTTTATATATATATATTTTTTTAATTTAAGGCGCGTCAACATTTATGGTCATTGGTGCCCGGAGCCTTCTCAGTGCACTGCCCGCCTCCGGACAGTGTTCTCTCGTTACAGACAACACTGTCCATCACCGGACAGAGCGCTGTAGAGGATCCTAGGAAGAAAAAACCTAAGGGTAGCACAGCTGGACTCGAACCCGGGTCCTCCGCGTGGGAATCCAGTACGCTAACCACTTAGCTATTCCCTTCCCTTGTTTTTATATGTTCAGCTCGCTATGGTATTATTAATAATATGATTTTTTAAAATTATATTTAAAATATTTATATAAAAAAAGTAACTTTTATCTACAGTTTTTACTTTCTCTTACTGCTTATAAGAAAGTATCGCAATTGTGTCGAGAATTTAATTTTTGGTGATTCCCGGGAATACGAAAAAATTTGAGCGAATAGTGTGTTACGGCCAATAGATAGATTGGTTACTCCTCTATTACTATTGCACCGTCATTGATATATAAACAAAAAGGTACACCAGTTATTGGAAAGTGGACTGTATTTCATACAAAAAAAAATCTGGTGTGAAACACTCACACAACTTTATCTTACTCCAGTTCTCAAAATGATAATTGACAAATTTTATAGTTTGTGTACCAAATTTAATGAAATTCGTCGAAAACTGAAAAAACTGTTCAGTAAAAGCGCACTTCCGGTTTACTAATTTTCTTGAAACTTGGAATTTCAGCCATCCATTTATTTCTAACTAAT
Organism: Triatoma infestans; assembly: GCA_011037195.1. Classification (NCBI taxonomy): domain Eukaryota; kingdom Metazoa; phylum Arthropoda; class Insecta; order Hemiptera; family Reduviidae; genus Triatoma; species Triatoma infestans. The sequence goes on from JAAEAF010000299.1 coordinate 301,701, forward strand.
TATGTTTGGATGATAGAATTGTATAATCAACTAGGATAGCACTTTAGATGAAAATCTAACCCTACCCCTCCCCTAAAAGTGCCCTTAAAAGAATTTTCCCAGAGAAATGTTTTAGATAAAAGTTGTAGATCTTTGCATGTTTAGTTTATATACGAAGTTTCATAAAAATCGTCGGAGCCATTTTTGAGAAAATTTTGAAAAAGTGAATAAATCATTTAGTAAAGTGGTAAAGTAAACGCACTTCCGGTTATCCGATTTTTTCAAACTCGGAATTTCAACAACATATTTAATTCTAATTAACATTATTTAGATGGCAGAATTGTGAAATAAACTGAAATAGCACTTTAGATGGAAACCTAACCCCACCCCTCCCCCAAAAGTGCCCTTCAGAGCATTTTCCGGAGAAATGTTTCAAATAAAAGTTGTAGCTCTTTGTATGTGTGGTTGATGTTTCGAGTTTAAAGAAAATCGTCGGAGCCATTTTTGAGAAAATCGCAAAAAAGTAAAAAATCTAACTAGTAAAGTGGTACTTCCGGTTGAGGAATTTTGACAGATAACGTAGTGTCAGATCCCACGGTGATGCCTAAATGGAATATCAAGTTTTAACTTTCTACGGTTTTTCGTTTTTGAGCTATGCTGTTCACTACATACATACACACAGACACATACACACACACACAACACACACAACACAGACCATTTGCTAAAAACCACTTTTTTGGACTCAGGGGACCTCAAAACGGATATTTCCGGTGAAAACTCGATATCGAAAATTTGACACGATTACAATACTTCCTCTTACTAGGAGTAAGAGAAAGTAATACAGGGAAGATAAACAAACTTACAAATGATATAAAAATAGATGAATAATATATTTGCATTTATTTGCGATTTATTATATTTCTCTCTCGCCTGGACTTCTCGATAAAGATGTTGCTGGAGCTGTGCCGTTGTCGCCTACACTCTCGTACATCCGCTCTGGTACAAATAATGGTAGATAGAAAAATGATGCTCTTCTTGATGGTAATGAAGATGATGATGCTTTACAAAAAGTTGAAGAGGAAGGTGGTCCGCAATTTCCACAATGGTTATTATAGGTAATGGTACTCCAGGGTACAAAAATAACGTTAAGTAAAGTTCAAGGTGTGGCCACACAGAATTTGAAATAAAATTCAACTCACTACTGTGCACACTATCAGAGCGGCAGAGCAACTGACTGTAGTTGAGAATATGCCTTTGTTACGAGAAAACATTATAAGTTCAAAGTGCGGGCGAGCTAGAAACAGAAATCACACACACACTGACAAGAGAGAAACATGATAGATGTTCGTGGTAGTGATAGCGAGAGAGAATTGTGTTTACGTATTTTGTACAGTTACATAGGGTTATTAAAATTTTAATTTTATTTTATTCACCTTTCTACGGACGCTCCAAGTGTGTTATCTTTAAACACTGAGTGTATAAACTAATTTTGCTTCATGGAAATCTGTGTTATGAAAATATTTTATTAAGAAATACTGA